>WNHD01005117.1:0-10507 GCA_011057455.1 Ganaspis sp. Gsp50 | reverse complement strand
TCGGTCCTCAAATACGAAGTTTGATACGCAATTAAAACTTATAAGAATAATTACCGAATACTCTAAATTAAAAACCTTCGATAAATCAAAAGCAATACTTTTAAATTACGGTAGGACTACCCCAGATGTTATCCCTCAATTCTCCGACGGAAAAAAGTTAAATTGGCAAAAGAATAATTTCAATCTCAGAGTCAGAGGAATTGCACGGCTCTCAGCATTGTAAAGGAGAGAGGGTAGGGTTCTAGATTGTCACATAACGAAGAACACATAAACTACAAGAAATGAAACTCAAGAAAGTTTAAATTATGAAATTTACAAAATTTATTCAAGAAGCAAATTGGAAATATTCGTGAATTTACATTTGAGCCAAATAGAGAATAATCAAAAGAGTCGACAATAAATATAAATTTCAAAAGGTTTGAAAACAAACAATTGATAAGCTTTGAAAAGAAAAGATTAACAAAAGAAAATCATAATTATCATTGAAATCAATAACATTCATAATTCGATGAGATTTAATAAAGTTTTATATTAACAAAATTTAGAAAACGAATAAAGATTATGCGCCGAAAGAAAAATATTAATTAAACAAATGAGCACATCTTTCAAGGGTCGATAGGGAAATAACAATAAAGTGGGGAAAATCAGTTCTCAAATAATTAGAGTAATGTTTAAACAATTTTATATAAATAATAAATGCAGGTATGGATAGGGAAGAATTAACAAAAATATAGAAAATTCGGGAAAAATCAACTCTCAAATAGTTAAGATAATATTTAAACAATCTCAGATAAATACTTAAGAGCGGGCATCGATAGGGAAAATTATAAAATTATAATAACAAAATTAAGTAAATGGGGAAAAAGGCAATAAACATTCTCGTTATACAATTCAAACAATGCTAAGAGTGATATCGGCGTCCTCGTAGAAGATACAAATTTTGTTATAATTTATAAACCAATGAATTAAAAAATAGAAAATTCGAAACTGTCAAATTACGTCGAAATTAATTAAACATGAATTCAAAAGTTCCCAAAGAGTGGGCAAAAAGGATTCAAGCTCAATGAGAAAGAAACTGAAATTACAGGTAAATCGAATAAAAGGGTTTAAAATTTGTATTTGGCCCAAGGTTGACGCGATATAACCTTGAGAAGGTTGTAGTTATAATCATAAATGGTATTACACAAATGACTCATCAAAAAGTATATCAAAATTAACACAATATAGAATTTTGAATGAAAATTCATTATAAAAGAAAAATCGTAAATTTAAATTAATTAAATATACAAAAGTTATAACTTTTACACCCTAATCAGCCGTGACCGCGCCGTACTCTCTCTCTCTCTCTCTTTCTAACGTACGTAATTAATCGAACATACTATTCAGCAAAATATTTTTAACTTTTAAATTTTAAGAAAATATAAGTTGAAAGTAAAGAATACAATACTATAATTACATTATTAAAATAATATAAAAAGGAATCAAATTTGCCTGGGAAGGCTTACACAAAGAAATGAAGAAGCAAGAAGTCTACTTACATTTTTAAAGAACAATTTCCTTGAGTTCACTTTTTTAATCTTTTACTTTTTAAAAAATTTTATTTCGTTTTTGAACTCAATTGTTTTCACTTATTGATTTATTTTACAATTTTTATCTACGGGGAACTTCTCCAAGATCCTCGTGGATAGAACGACGACAATTCCTCTTAACAATCCTTTTTAACGATATAAATGCAAGTGAAGAATGCTGATTTTTCTTTCCTGTCGAAACACGTGCGTCTCTTCTTTTCTCTCTCCTTCCTTCCTTATTCTGTTTGTGTCCCGTGTTATTTTTCGTGACATTAGCGCTGTTTTCCGGAAGTAGTAGTTCCCGGCAGGGCTGGATGCCTTCCCGCAAAAATTGATGAATAAATAATAAACTAATACATTTTGCAAGATGACATCTTTCTTGCGTCGGTTTAAAAAATTATGGCGATTTTTTAAACAGTTCAATCATCAAATTATATCCATTTAAAAATTGTCCACGAGGTTGGATCTAGAAAATACAATTCCTCTACAAATAGATCCAGCGTAAAAATTACTTGAAATTTCATGTAGCCGTTGAGTTGCTTAATTACTTCCTGAATCACCGGTCGATACCATAAGGCATTTTGGTTACAGCGCACGTGTGGCATGGATGGCGGCGAATTTGGATGGAGATCGATGATCTCCATCCAAATCGAGTCATCATCTCCATCCACAGTCGAAGTGTCGGTGCGCCGTGCGGTGCTACTAGCTATAGCGAACGAAGGGAATGAAGGGACGGAGAGATTAAAGAAAGAGAGCAAGCGAGTCGATGTGGAAAGTTTCTCGTTCTAGCTGAGTTTTATAGTCAAAAATAAAAGAAATGTGACCGGTAAAGTTTACCGCGTCACAAAACCTATCTCGTAATAAGAATAACTAAATTAATTTTTTCTACTAGTAATTATCATTTATTTGTGTACAATCTATCACTACAATTCAGTTTATTATTGCTCTTCAAATTTAAATATTTTTTAATTATAAACATCCTCTACTTACAAAGTTAATAAAATAAGAAATATTAAAAATTTTATTAATAAAATAAAGTCTAAGTACCCAAATATAATGAATTAATTTTCTGAAAATCAATTCTAAAAAGATTATAAAGATTTTATTATTAGTTCCTTTATTATAAATATAATATCATTTAATAACGTTGTTTATTAATATTGAAGCAGTGAAATAACTTTTACTAATTACATTATAACCAATCTTCTAACATTAATAATAAAATTAAGTTTTTAAATAATTACACAGCTTTTAGAATAAATTATTTTATCTCTTTTACTTATAAAATTAATGAAATACAGAATATATTTAAAATGTCAATAAACATAAAGAATAAATTATATTTCTAAATTTATTTTCAGATCTGAATTCTGAAAGAATTATGAAGTTTTGAAATCATAGCCTTAATTAAATTTAATCATCTTGTTTATTAAACGTGAAAGTGTAAACTTATCTATATTTATAAATTCAAGTTTGAAACAGGTATCTCGTAATAATAACAAAATTAGCTTTTCTGAATAAGTATTAATCATTTGCTGTATGTAACCGAACCTTAAAATTGATCTATTTATTGATTTTCAGATGTAAATATTCTTTAATTATAAAACCTCCTTGTATTTACAAAATGAGTATAGTAGAAAAACATAAAGAACTCTAATTAAACAAATATAAACTAATCAAAGCCACACTCTTAAAATTGAAAAACGGATTACCCAAAGTATACCTGCCTATACCTATAACCATCTGTAAGCACACACAACTGGCGCTGCTGTGCACGTGACTGTCAAGCAGACAACTTTTATGATCAGGGCTTTTTTTTTTTTTTTTTTTTAATAGAGGTTTATGGCAAATGTGTTTACGCAGAAACGGGATACATGACAGCGAATTCAGGCCAAAAAGATGGCCTGTATGCGAAGGCATGCACACTCGAATACTGTGGGACTCGTACCCGGGTTCTCCGGCCTCAGGTGCACCTGAGTCATACCCACTAAACCTTCCTCTTCCTACGCCAACCATACCCCCCGGGACCGCTTTCGCGTTACTTCAGGGGGTAAGTTATTGGCGACTGATAGCCGTGCTTTGGCTCACACCCTATTGTCCTGCTTGGACTCCCTTTTAATTATTTTTACCGTGCTTCGGTAGTTAACACCTGCTTAGGATTTTTTACATTTTCTCTGCTTTTTTAGTTGTTAGAACACTCTCTACGTAACTGCTTACAAGGTTCCAGTTTGTTTCACTTTTCAGCATAATCTTTATTATATTCTCGGTTGTGATATTTCTTCGAAGGGCTGTTTGCAGCTCCTGTTTCCCTTGTATCCACCTACCGCAGCTAAAAAATGTATGTTTCGCGTCATCGATGGCATCGAGGCAGTAGTCGCAAAAAGGACTGATTTTCCTATTACACTTAAACAGATAGCATTTAAACATCCCATGTCCAGTAAGGAACTGGGTAAGGTAGAAGTTTACCTCGCCGTGCGAGCGGTCGAACCATGGTTTGATTACTCTGATTAACCTTTCAGTCCATCTGCCTTTGGTCGCCTTCTCTCAGCGAGTTTGCCATGCGAGAAAAATAACATTTCCTTCCTGTCTTCTGATAACAGTCCTACGATCTTCGTTCTTCCGCAGATAAACTCTCTTTTTCTCTTTAGCCAACAGATCTACCGGTATTGTGCCAGCTACTACGAAAATAGCGTCCTCAGATACGGTTCTGTATGCACTGGCAATTCTAAGTGCGCTTATACGTTGTACAGACTACAACTTAAACTTACAGGTAAGAGTTTCCAATGCCTCTGCCTGGATTTCCGCACCATATAATAGGATGGAATTTGTCACGCTCGTTAAAACTCTTCTTTTACTGCTTCTAGGACCGGGTATATTAGGCATCAGTCGAGAGAGACTTGCTACTACGTTTCGGGCCTTATTTGCTGCGTTAGTTATATGTGCTTCATAGTTTCACCTACAGTCAAGAGTCTGGTCAAGGTATCGAGCTGATCCTACCGCCGTGACTTCAACGCCGTTAATTTTTGTCGTCAACTTTTTCGGAAACAGATTTTTCCTCGTAAGCACAACCATCTCAGTTTTCTGCGGTGCCAGTTCTAAGCTGTGTGCTTTAAGACGATCGTCGACTCTCCAATTCATTTGGGCTATTCTCCTTTGAACTTCAGTTTCGTTACGCGCTTTTATCGTAGCACCTAAGTCATCGGCATAACCCGTAATCATAATCTTCTCCGGTACTGGCGTTTCCAACACATCATCATACACAATATTCCAAAGGTCCGGGCCAAGAGCAGAGCCTTGCGCCACTCCAGAAGTTATCTTTCTAGTACGGAGCCCGTTCGTTGTTTCGTAGAGCAACATCCTGTCCGACAGAAAATCATCTATTATCCTACAGATATAAGGAGGAGCACCAAACCTCTCGGTAAGAGCAATCATTATATCAGACCATCCAACGGAGTTGAACGCATTTCGTACATCCAACATCACCAAAATGCATGCTTCACGGTTCCAGTGGCTGCCGGTCCACGCCTCCCTTGCAGTCTCTACCACCTGGTTTATTGCATCAATTGTCGAGCGTCCGCCGCGGAAACCATACTGGTTCTCCGAGAAACCGCCCCTAGCTTCAACTACCGTTCGTAATCGTGTACGGATCATCTTTTCAAACACTTTTCCTATGTTATCCAGCATACACAACGGCCTGTAAGACGATGCAGGTTTGGGGAATCCCTTACCTTTATCAATCAGCACCAACCTCTGGACCTTCCATATTGAGCTGAAGACTCCTGCTTTTAAACATGTATTATACATGTTAAGTAGCAAATATGGGAACTCGCGGCATACAATTTTTACAACTTCTATTGGTATTGCGTCGGGACCCGGCGCCTTTCGTCCGCTAAAGGATGAAATAGATGCTCTTAGTTCCTCTACGCTAAACTCTGGTACCTCCAGGGCTTCGGCGTAATGTTTGCGTGTTCTTTCCTCATGTTGAGGAAAGAGTGCATCTACGATATCTTCCATCTCCCCAGGATCCATAGCTCCTTCAGATGAGGATTTTCCCAGTTTGCGCATGACTATTTTGTAGCCCAAGCCCCATAAGTCATTGTCAACGTCGTCTCAGAGTTTCTTCCAGCAGCTTCTCTTACTGATCTTAATTGCGTTCCTTAGTGCTTTCTTAGCTAACTTATACGTAGTTTCATTCACCTCTACCGTGGAAATCCTTTTTTGGCGACGCTAACACTTTCGTCTGCTTTTAAGGCACAACTTCCTTAGTTTAGCGATTTCTTCCGTCCTCCAATACACCGATTTCCTACGATTTACTTTCCTACGTTTTGGCATTGCGGCATTGCATCCAATGGTGATCAATTTCATTGAGCGCTCCACAAGCTTCTCTGCTTCTTCAGTCGTTGGGTTATGCCTACTTGGTTTAGCCACAATAAGGAGATCACCCCAAATCCAATTGCGTTGATCAGCATTTCCTGATCCAATTTCGCAGTTAACTATCCAACATTATACTTGCGTCCTATCTGCTTCTCTGCCTGTTTCGGTTTCTCCAGGATACTGAATGTGATAAATTGATGGTCACTTGCGTTATAGCCTTCATCTACCTTCCACATCTGTACTCTGGTGGCGACTCTTTCCGAGGCCAAGGTCAGATCCAGGATGGAGCTACGGCATCGCGTCCTCCTGAAAGACTTGGCGTTAAAATCTCCCGCTACGATATACTCTCCATTAAAACTACGGATTGTTTCTTCCATTTTGGCGAGTTTCTCATGAAACGATGACATTCCCTCCTTTGGTGAGAAGTAAACGCTAACAAATGTTGTTCCAGTAGCAGTAATCCATACGTAGCCATCACCCTTCCCACAGTTAGAAACGTGACATTTTCTGCTATTCAGCACCCATATAGCTGCCGTGTTGCTGATATCCGTGTACCAATTTGGTTCAGTCAGGTTTGTATATTGTTCAGACAATACAAACAAGTCAGGCTTCTTTCTATAAATCCACAGACTGAGCAGCGATTGCGCAGTAAAACCTCTCTGCAGATTGCCTTGAATTACTCTGAATTCTTTTTTGCCTTATTCTTTTCTGGGTTACGGGATGCAGTGCATTTCCTAGTACCCAGGACATGTTTTGAACCTCCTTTACATTTCTGTTCCTCACATAAATAACAGAACGGTTCTTTAATTAATTATTTATTAATTAAATTTAATTATTAATTAATATTAATTAATCGTTCCCGTCTTTCTCCAACATTATCACCGCAGCTTCGTCTAGTTCCACTAGGGCAGATCTCATGCCTCTGTATAAGTTTTTTGAAAATCTTATTTTTAAAACCATGTCCGAGAAGGTGGGCAAGGCAGATTTGAACGCTTCTATGACGTCAGTCTCCTCGGTTGATTCATCCATGTCTCTGATCTCGATTTGAGTTCTAGGAGTCATTTCCTTTACTACCCCATTCTCCCCTATGGCCTTCTGCATAGCGGCACTGAAGTTAGATTTCGCTTCTTTAGGAGCTGTAAGCTCTACCAAGACGTAGCCATTTCTTGTTTCACGCAACTCATTTACTGTAACTCCCAATGCATCCGGGTTAACTTTCTTGCGTACATCACGAAGAACATTCGCACAGGTTTTCCCATCCGATGGTTTTATTAAGATCGCTTCGGACCTAACCTTCTTGATCTTTTTCTTTTTGGTTTTTTTTGGTCGCATTAACTTCCGGCGTAACTTCTAGCGGATCCATTTCCTTCTTCTTCCTGATTCCCTTTCCAACAACTTTGGTCCACTGTAGCAGTGGTGTTCCCGGTTGCTGTCCAAGAGGATTGCTTTCTTGTTTCTTCTTTTTTGAATCATTTCCATCTGTTGCAGCAGGGCTTGGGGTTCCCCTTTGTTGTCGAGATCTCTTTTTGTCAGCAGTGTTAGAGCTAAAACTTGCTAGCGTGGATAATAGAATAGTCCTCTTCTTCAGGGATGCCGACTGAGGTTGGTCTTGGGACAAATTCTTCCATGTCCTTCTGTGCCTTTTAATAAGGTAAAGACTGTACTCCATCTCTTCAGCTGCTTTCTTTTTTTGATTGTGCATATTTTTTTTTGTTTTTATAAATCGTCTAAGAGAGGAGCGTCGCCCTTAATCTAGAAAACTCCTCTTTTTCCATGCGCATAGCTTCACTGTTCCAACTTTCTTGTAGTTCGGTAGTCGATTGATCCTCAGTTTTTCGTTCTTTAGTGGGTTCTGCGTTTTCCACATTTTCTCCAACTGGTGTATGGACAGACTCGAGTTTCTGTCTTTCACTAAGAGTCGGCTCAGACTCCGACCCCGTACTTTCTCTGCTCTCACCTCCATTTCCGCATAAATTTAGTGAACTCATAATTTTTATTCCCACGAGATTAGGAGAAGTAAAAGAAGCCATCCCCCCAGAGCTCCTAATAGGGGGACTTAGCATTTAATCAACTGAGAGGGCGCAGGTATCCCAGGACTCAACGCTTGGGACACCTCTAACCGTTTCACGAGAGGCGACAGCGCGTCAGCCCCCCGGATCCCCGACATCAACAGACGGCACCCGAAAATTTACAGATGACGATTGAAGAGCACAAAAAATCGGGGGACGATCACGCCACCCCCACCCGATTCACGGACAGATTTGGTAACCCTGGTGCCATTCATCCCTCGGCGCGAAAGATCTTGGATTGGGTTGGGTTGTTTCTTGGGAAGGCCGTCAGTAAGAGGGCAACCCTTCACCAGCTCATCAGCAGAACTCCACCGCGCAAGGAATGAAATTCATACCATACATGCAAAGGGCGAGCCCCCGAACCGCCGAACTTAGGCCCCCTCCACCACAACAAGGTGAACAACCCATGGGGGGGGGGAACAAACAACTTTTGATATTGAAAACACACTTGTCCCATTCTTGGTGGTTCCAATGATGGAACACGAAGTTCACCACAAAATTATTTATTGTAAATTCATGTCTTATTTCAAAATCTTTATCACATTGGAGTACTGTTGTTAAAACCTGAGAGAAAATAATCTTTAACTTAACTAATTTTTAATTTGCTTTCTTTGAATTAAAAAACGTCTTTACATTTCAAGCAATTTTTTTCTCTGAGACGTCAAAAACAGATTTTTCGATTTTCTTTGTAAATAACAAATCTACAAATCTGTAACTTATGGACATAGTGTATTTTAGCAAATCTCATTTATATCTAGAGTTAGGAGCAGTTTCTTTTTGTCATTTTTTAGAAAATTCTGTTGTCCCATTGTAAATTCTGTCCCACTGTAGCCGACTCTCCCCTATACTCGGCCATTATGTACGTATAAGGAAACCCTTATCTTATATTTATTATATTAAGTTCTCAAATTCTTTTGGCCCCCAATTTTTTATGTTAACTTTAATTATTTCCCGTTTTTCATCAAGAAAATAACTATAATATGAAAATTATAAACAAATCTAATTCTGTGACTCCTGTATTGTTTAGAAATGCTTTAATTTTATCGCAATCTATATATACTCAGCAATTATTTAGTTATAAGAAAATTTAAATAAATATCAAAATTTGGTGGTCACTTTTCAAGGTCACTTTCAAAGACACTACTGAAAATTAAAATTTCTTCCTATAGAACCTATATAATATACATAAATTTTATAACATCGTAATCTGTGACTTCTGTACTATTAACACCCATTAATGTTTCATCACAATTATGAATATTATACACAAAATATATGTAACAAATATATAATAAGACCAAGTTTTCATCGAATTTTTGTAAAATAATTTTTTTTTTATACATATATAATATATTAAGTTGCGTCCATAGTTCGTGCGTCGTTCATCAAACGTCTATTTCGACAGACATCGAGTTTTTTCAGACGTTCATTTCGTTAGATGTCGGTTCGGTCAGACGTCGATTTTGTCAAACTTAACTTTTGTAAGACAAAAATAATTTACGTTTGACAAGTGACCTAGAAAGTGACGAAAATGTTTAAATTTCTTTATCGATTTTTAAATTATTTTAAATAATGCTATGTAAATAATGTTATGTAAATAAATTTCGATAAAACTTTAATGTTCTTAAATATTAGAGAAGTCGTAGAATCAGATTTATATATAATTTTATACCAATTGTAATTGCTTATTGGTAAAAAAATGTTAAAATATCAAAGTTACAAAATAAGCATCTTAACATAATCTTAACATAATACCAATTATAATTGTTTATTGGTAAAAAAAGTTAAAATATAAAAGTTACAAAATAAGCATCTTAATATAATGTAAGATAAGATGCGCAGTACTGATTGTAAACAAATCTTTATGTGCAGTTGTAATAAACAGTGACTACACATACGCAGTAGTGACTATATAATAATACACATGCAGAGTAGTAATGAATAGGAACTACACATGCGCAGCAATAATTCATGAGGTACATGCGCGTTACTGACTGTATACAAATTTTAATGTGCAGTAATAATAAATTGTTACTACACATGCGTCGTAGTGACTATATGTGACGCGTCGCGAAGAAAGGTACCTTAGCATCACACGAAATTAGGTTATGTTTGCTGGTAGTTTTTACATCATTAAAGCTTCCCCAAATAGCACGCAATATTGCTGTAACATTGCCTCAACGTTGTCCTTGTCCGCCTTGCTGCAATGTTGCACGGCAAAGTTGCTGCAATGTTGCACAGCAATGTTGCACAGCAATGTTGCACAGCAATGTTGTTGCAATGTTGCACAGCAATGTTGTTGCAATGTTGCACCTCAATGTTGCTGCAATGTTGGGGCAATATTGCACCAATATTTTGCTTGTCGGCTTTATTAATTTTGAAAGAACTTATTTAATAAAAAAGGGTTAAAGAAACAGAAAAAAGTGCTTATTTGATATTATGATTTTATTGATAAAACACATGAGATACAACGTCAGTTTCTAATAATTATTGTTT
>WNHD01005116.1:0-10815 GCA_011057455.1 Ganaspis sp. Gsp50 | reverse complement strand
TAAATTATCTACATATGTAAAATTGACCGACGAATATAGCGATTCTAATTCAAGAAATAGCCTTAGATGAATAGTGGGCTTGTTCTGAAATTATAAACTATTAGAAGTTCAGGCCTTGTTGGTTAGGTGCACTGGTGAGGTGTAAGGAAAGGAAAGCCACCAATAGGGGTTCGAGTCCTCTCAGATGCCCGGTGTACTCTTCCAGCGGTTTATTTTTTCAGATCAAAAATTTACTTAAAAATAAAAATTTAATTTCGACAAGCACATCGAATTAAATTTTAATTTACCATCATCCGGACTCAAACCAAAATTTACCATCATCCGGACTCAAACCAAGAGTTCTATAGGCATTTAATAAATGTCTACTTGGTCGGTATCAATCGAAATTTCTAA
Source organism: Ganaspis sp. Gsp50 (assembly GCA_011057455.1). NCBI lineage: Eukaryota > Metazoa > Arthropoda > Insecta > Hymenoptera > Figitidae > Ganaspis > Ganaspis sp. Gsp50. The sequence continues at coordinate 10,422 of WNHD01005116.1, read as the reverse complement.
ATTATCTACATATAAATATGTTTGCTCTAGAGATAAGAACGATTGCGCAGTGTTCCAACACTCTCACAATAATGATCATGTCTTTGACTTCAATAATGTAAAAGTATTAAGTAATGAAGCAAACGTAACTTTAACGAAATGTTCCATATTACAAAGAATAAAAATTCGATTATTCTTCGAAATGATACTAAAAAATTGAATCAAAGTTATTAAAATCTGATACATAGTATTAAATAAGTCTTTTATCAAGATGTTTACTAGTTGAAATTAGCGCTTAATGTATACGTCATACGGAATGTCTGCGCACGCATCCATTACGAGTACATGAGTCTGCTCCGTAAGCGTGTATTTGTGACGTTGTCTCGTGTGCGTGCTGGATACGAGACTACTATACATTGCTCAATTTTTATTGATTCATATTATTAAACAAAGTCAGTAAATAATTGTCTTGTGTCTAGCATGGAAACAATACATTATTACCTAACCACTTTGTGTTAAATTAAATAATAATAAAAAAAGGTTCTTTTAAGCTAATGTTAATTTTTAAAAAACAATGTGAGGGTAGGTGAGAAAGATTAATGAGTAATGTTTGTATTAATTTAAATTGAGAGAGCTTTGTGGATGTTGATTTAAACTAATTAGAATGTATTTTAATTATAGAATTATTGAAAAAGATCATCGTGGATGGTCGAAACGTTTAAATAAATGTGACAGCGTGTGTCGACAACCCTATAATAAAATATGACTTATTTGGAGGAAAAGTTAATTATTATCACCTTTAATATTTCAAATTCAAATGTTGAACATGCACCTTGTCGTATGCAAGTTCTGGTCATTGACCACGCACAAGAATTCATTTACGATCTGGTACAGAATCTTACTCAAAAGTTGTGAGCTGAGAAAACTCATTTTAAATATATGATATAAAATAAACAGAAAACTTTAAAGGCGCATCAGACTTCGACAGCCAGCCAGCAGAAAGACGAGGTAAGGGGTGAGTTTCTTACATTTGTGAGAACTGTAATTCTGCTGGTTGGCTGGCTGTCGAGGTCTGAATGCGCCTTTAAACTCTTAGAGTTTTACTTACAATTAGTTCCAATTTGAAAAATCGTGTTTCGAGAAAATTGCTTATAATGTCCCCTGACATACATATCTGCCTTTCTTTTTAGAGTATACTCTTTTTCACTTATTTGAAAATCAAGTACTCTCACAAATACTACTAATATCTCTAATGTTGTATACAGTGCAAAAAAAGAGTCTGTGCAAAATCAATACGACATCTGGACTAAATTTGTCCCTCATTTAGTGCTGCTTGCGTCCGTTAAAGTACAGACACTGTGCTGAAAGTTTTTCCATGCAATTGTTAAAATATTATGATTTAAAAATGTGCAGTTAAAGCATCTCAGACGGCCGTTTGTTGTTATACTCTCCTATAAATTTCAATTTAATATTTGGAACTTGTCACCGCGGATTTACTGTTCAAATTAGTGCCTTTACATTAACCATATTTACCACATTAAATTTGTAGAAAGTATAATTTTTTATGGTTTTTTATTGCTAATGTATATATTGACTTTTCTATTCGAAAGTTCTGGCTGCTCTTAGACACAAGAAAACAATTTTTTTTTAACATTTAACATTTAACTTTTATAACATTTATTAGAATTCAAGAAGATGAAACCTGTCATAATAAGTTCAAAAACAATTTCTTCTGATAAAAGAGTAAAGCTCTTAAATAAAAGTGAACAAGGAACTAATGTTGGCAAGTCGAGGGAAATGCGCACTTTTCCAACTACTCCAAAAGTCTCATCTAAGTCTGCCAGCACCAATAAGACAATTTTACACCATAGACTAGGAGAAAGAGGTCCTTTTAAAATAAGTGTACCAGTTGATGATTTATCCCGCTTTGAGATACATCCAGAACAGTCCAGACAGAAAGAAAATAACAAGTCCTCAGGATTAAGAAACGTAGTCAATATCAAAGGCAAAAAAGGTTTGTGAATGGTTTAAAGTACTATGTTTAATAATACTTCGAGAGCACAAAGTGTTGTGCATCAAGGAAATAGAAATATATTATATATTATATATTAGAAATATATTAGAAATATATAGACCCAAATGCATATATATGTGGACAGTCACATATGCTGTCCTCGAACGCTCCAATCTTATAGTGATTCCAGAAGAGATGGTTCTCAATTGTTTTTAACGGGTTGACTTTTTTGCTGTCCTTGTCTCTCCTATGAATGTCTTCTAGGATAGACAAGCCCAGCCTAAAAGTAACGTGTTAAAATCTACTTTTTCTGGAATCACCACTAAATACAAGTCACAAGTTGTGTCTATTTATTGGAAATTTGCGAGCAACGATTCTCTATTACTCTTCAAGCTAGAGCTCAGAAATTGACATTTAAGACTTATTTTTAGGCAGCCATGATGCAAAAGACAATTTATTGTATAGGACAACCTATTACTATTAAATACAGAATAAAATAACCTTTTCCGGTTAAAAATTCCTTCAAGGATCCTGTCTAAGATCTTGCGCAGGATCCTGAACAAGGTCTCTGACAAGTTCCTGCAGAGGTTCTGATATTGGTTCTTGTATAGGATCTCATGTGAGCTTCTTAAAGGATCCTTGTACCCATGAACTTGTATGTTCTTATGGGATCCTTTGTGAAAATTTGTATTGCAAATCAACAGTACTACAGGTTCAGGTTCAAATTCCTTAATAGGTTCCTATGTCTGATTCCTTTTTCACGAACAATCAGGGTGTTAGATCTCTGACGTGCTCCTGTAATATATTTTTATTGTGTTCCTGTCAAAGACCTTTGATGTGTTCCTGTAAGGGATCACTCAAGATCCGTCAAGTGATATTATGTGATTCCATCCCTACTTGAAAATCCTATGTAGGAACCTACATAGAATCCTATATATTTTCCTATATAGGAACACATGTAGGTTTTAACATTTTTAATTATTTTTTAGTCAATTTACACATTTATATCAATAACACACTTAAACATATCATTACCAAACGTGTTAACGAATGCTATTAAAATTAAATATATTAGAAAAAATCTTGACGGTAACGAGACTAGAACCTACGTAACCTAACCACTTTACGTGAGCGCATTAAACCCGACGGCTTGAAGGATCTTGCGTGATCCCTTACAGGAACACATCAAGGATCTTTGACAAGAACACATTAAGGAACTATTACAGGAACACGTCAGAGATCTCACACCCTGATTGTTAGTGAACCTATCAAGGACTCTGTACGGGAACCTGTAATACTGATGATTTGCAATAAATATTGTCACGAAGAATCTTTTAGAAACATACAACTTCTTGAGTTCAAGGATCCTTTAAAAAGCTGTCAAATTTTATTCTATCCAACAAAGTAACTATTATTTTAATTAATTCAGGGAAAGAATCCCAGGCGAAAGGATTTTACGGTTAACGCACCACAGAAATTTCGTACAGAATTTAGCAAGTTTTCTGCAACCCTGAAATAGAGTGTCTGGAAAAGTTCCAAACCAAGTTGGACAAATATTTTGAACGAGGATAATCTTAAATGGTAACCCGAAATCCAGGTGGTTTCAAATCAAATTCATCAGGGAAGTAAATCTCAAAACGTTTTTAAAACGTTCGTAAAACGTTTTTAAAATGTTCTAAAAACGTTCCAAAAAGACGTACTAAGACCAGACATTAGACGTTCCTCGAACGTTTTAAAAATGTTTTTATTACGTTACAGGAACAAGTGCAATGTTCCAGAATGTTTTGGAACATAAAGTGACGTTTTAAGAACGTGTTTAGAACGTTCGATTGCCGACTGGGAACTTTCTAAATTTGAGGTTTATTTCCCTGTTGAATTTGATTTGGAACGACCTGGACATCGGGTTACTACTTACGATCATCCTGGTTCTGAATATTTGTCGAACTTGGTTCGAAACTTTTCCAGATACTCTATTTCAGGGTTGCGGAAAATTTGCGGAGTTCTGTACGGAATTTCCGTGTTGCATTTTCCGTAGAATCGTTCCGTCTAGCAATACTTTGCAGTATTTCCATAATTTTGTTCCTTTACATAATAAAAATAATTTAAAACAGATGCCATTGTCACTGAGCCACGACCAGCTACAAAGAATAGAAGTAACTTCCTAAATCAAACTAAAGATCCCCAACATGAGAGTAAGCTAAGTTTCTTTGATCAGCAGCAAGTAATTGTAAAAAATAGTAATATATTTTACACTTTATAAAGTTCTTCATTCATATCTGATTCGATTATTAATTAACATGACATTAATTTTATGGCAGTTTATGGGAACCAATCCGATGAATCTTCAAATAAAAGTTATTTCCCTGAAAAAAATATGAATTTACGAACGCCATTACAAAGATCACCTTTTGAGAAAGGTAAGTTTTACAGATCAACAACTCATGTTACAATGCAAACTTTATTTTGTTACCTTCCACTTGATATGAAATTAATCCTTTTGCTATACAAGTGGAATGAAATAAAGTGACTAGAACTTTATGTACTTTTTGTAATTTAGTTTTGTATAAACTACGTTAATTTCATTCAAAACAATATTGCAGCAAGGTACAGTTGGACAGAATGTGTTAATAATATTCTAATACAACTTTAATAAATTGCACAAGATAACAAATTTATTATATTTTCTATGCTTTTAAAATATATTTCTAAGATATTTGAGGAATTTTTAAATTTATTATAAAATAAAATACTATATATACCTATTAAAAAAGTTGAGGCGAGTACTCCCCAAAAGACATTTTGTCAAATGCTAATCGGTCCGAAGGTCATTCTGTCAAAACGTTATTCTATCTAATAGACCTCCAATATACCTGTATCTATATCTAATAGAATGACTAATCGACAAAATAACTTCTCGACAGAATACCCATTCGAGAAAATGAATTTTCGACAAAACGGCAATTTAGTAAAATGCCGATTAGACAAAATGACAATTTGATGTTATAACCATTTGAAAAAATGACAATTTGACAAAAGGACCATTTGTCAGAATTGCATTTCGACAAAATAATCATTTATCCGAATGACTTTTCGGGTAAATAATAATTCGACAATATAACGTTTCAAGAAAATGCCTTCTGGCCTTATGACTCTCTGAGAAAATACGGCCGCGGATGAATTTATGTGCTTAAGAAAGTTTTTTATAATTTTGTAATATAGTTTAAAATACTAACTAATATTAGAATTTAATAATCTTGTGCAATTTTTTAAATTAATTTTAAAATATTTTAAACATTTTTCTCTCCGTATTCTGCTCCATGATTTGCAGTACTGATGATTTGAGAACATTGCGAAGTAGTATTTGAATTTCATTTTTTAATTTAGTGTGGAAAATGCAACTAAACGGTTTTGTAAAAGACAAGTTAGGTGTCAATTAATCATTAATCATCATCCAAAGTATATTATAATGTAAAGAAAATCAAAACTTAAATCCAATTCTTTTCAATAATCTTGATCCCTCAAATAATATCGGTATACCCTTATTCTCTCTCTCTCTTTCTCTCTAAATATACATTTACAAACAAAGCATAACCGAAATCTTCCGTTGGGTGTAATTACTTTTTTGCGAAAATCTGGTTTGTGAAGTAAAATAATATACAGAGATTATAGATTTTCTTGAAAGTAATCTTCTCCTTAAAAAACACAAATCATCATTCTAAAATAATCTGTCAATGCAGAGTATAACTACTTCCATATTAGACTACATCATAAGATATAAGTTGTTCATTAAGAAATGTTATTCATCAACAAATAATCTTATTAATATTGAATACTACTTCTGACTATAAACAATGAGCCACAATGATTCTAGAGTTCCATTTTTAAATGATTTAATGGTCGCGTAAAAAATGTAATCCTTAAATTCTTTATATAATTCAAACCCGAAACATAAAAAATATAACTAACTGAACGTGATAAAGAAGCCGAACGCGAAATATTGACCGAACGGGAAATACACACTACCGTCCATGAGTATGAGGACGCTTACGCTCTGCTCAACATAAAAACATGCAATCACTCAATCAATGATTTTGCTGGAACTAGAACAGCCACAAAGACGTTTAAAAAATGATTTAAAAGCTTCTAGAATTCTACGTAAAATAAGGTGTGTTCGAAGATAATCCTTTAAAGATATTTCGAATTATAAAGTGAGAAAAAAAGACAAAAATTCATAAACATGTATAATTTTCTTTTCTTAAATTTAACTCCTGGAAAAATCTAGGAAAATATAAATAGGTACTCTTTTTGAATCGCAAAAGTCTGACTTAATAATCATGCTTTGAAATGAGCATTAGAAAATCAAACAACGTTTATTTGTTACTGAGCTATGACTAAAAATGTAGGGACATGTTTACACTAGAAACTCGATTTAGCGGACGTTTTATTGTTTGAACTTTAAATTCTATTCAGACTCTATTCAACGGCTTGCCCCCGAGGGGATCGCTGAATCGAGTTTCTAGTGTAGTACTTTCACCGACTGAAAATCGACTTCACGCGTCAGAGAACGGAACGGCATACCTGACCATTCCAATGATTAATCAATAACGGATTAATATTTTTCATTTTTCTAAGTCTTTTTTTAAGATAGAATGTTTAAGCTGAAAATTGGGACTAAGAAAATAAAAAAATGTTTATCCGTTATCTATTTATCATTGAAAATGTAAAGGTAGGCCGTTCCGTTCTCTGACGCTTGAAGCTGATTGTCAGTTTGTGAACGTACTAAACATGTTTCTTCATTTTCAATCGTAACTTGGTAACAAATTTACGTTTTTTAGTTTTCTAAAGATCATTTTAAAACGTACTAAGAAATTGAGACTTCTGCATTTCGAAATTTTTTTATTTTTATTTTCCTAGATTTCGGTAGGAGTTTTGATATTGAAAAATTTTTGACACAGCGTTTGTGTCCTCTTGCGTAACAAAATATCCGAATTGTGATCTAATTTGGTCAGCATCGGTCAAATTTCGGTTTGTAACAAATATAAAAAAAATATCTTTAACTTTAAGAAACCATGCATTTATATATTAACAAACATGTTCTTTGTTTTTTTCTATTAAAATAATAATTAAAATATTTAGAATAAATTATGAAGTAACCGATTTGTAAAAGTGTTTTCAGAAAATTTTAAAGTTTTCCAAATTTAAGGACAATATTTATTAAAAAAGAACATTTACTTTACTGGAAAACATTTTCTAATAGTTACTTTAGAATAACACAACAATAAACAATAATATCACAATATTAAACTACTCAAAGTGACGTACATTTATATATTTAAAAATTTTTTTACATGAATTTAAATTGAGATTTCTGAATTATTTGAGTTTCGCTTTTTCACGCACAGTATTTAGAAAATTCTCTCTGGTTTCGTATCAGAGACACTTATAGTTTCACTTGAGTGACCGTCTGTCTGTCTCTTTGACGTACGACCAGACTCTGAAGAAGCTCTTGAGAGGCCCAACTCAGGTTGTAGGGAGGTTTTCCGGAGACTTTGGATAGGCTCCCTACGTGCTGTTTAATATTAAAATGCGCAAATGTAGACAAAAGAGGTATAGAAGAAGAAAAATAACTTTGAACTTGATCGAATAATTTTAATTATAATTTCTCACATATTAGACTCTTAATAAAACTGATTTTTTATTCTTTTTTAGATTTCTATAAACAGGATATAAATATCTTATCTTATTTGTCCTTTAAATAACATTGATTTAGCGTTTAAAGATCTTAGTGCCAATGCATCCAAATTTATAAGCAATTTATACATCAAAACCTTTAAGAACATGATTGTCAAGAATTTTAATTTTAAATTTTTAATCAAGTGTAAATACTTTATCACCAATCTGTAGGTGCTTTGGGGACGAAAATCTCAATTCATCTTTTCTAATTTTGATAATATTTTCTCTTACTGGCGAAATTTGTGTACACTACAGACCAACAATAGTCTATATAGCGGAGAGAATCGTCTATTCGATTACCAATTTGACTTCTGAAAAGGGCGATCCACAGTTGTCGCCATTCAGGTGTAATGGATATTGCCAGAGAAGGGAAAAACAAATTGGTACAAGAGAAATACAAGAGTTTCTGAGCGTCGATCGCTATAGACATTCGCAACGCGTGAAATACCGCTCGATGGCAAGATATCATTCGTTTGATGAGAAATAAAGGAATAACGCCCTACCTGTTGTGGATAATGAATAATTATCTTAGTGACAGGTGGGTCATTTATGAATGAAAAACCTGCACTCGCAAAGAGATGCAGCGTCAGGCCTCTCAAGGTTCAAAGGTGAGAACATTCGTGTGGAATATATCTTACGATGACTTTATACGAATGGGCCTGTCCAATGGAGCGGTGATGTGCGGCTAAATTGACGTGGACGGGGACAAATATTAGCGGTCTAAGTCAGAAAAAAGGATACTAGTGGTGGGTGACACTCTCTCAAAGCTGCTATACACTGCAGCATTGTGGGATCTCTCTCTCAGAACGAAAATAAGTGAAACCATCTGTGAAAAGAAGCTGTTCGCACAAAAATGTATTACTACACGTATTATCTCAGCATATTGGACAGTATTAACGAGTGCTGCGCAGGACCTTCCTAGTGCCTAGTCAGAAGATCTTTAGGCTTGGTAAAGGGGAGAAATTTTCCTCCATTTCAAGAAAAGTAATTCGTCCGTTTTTACGGATAAAAAATGACCAAGCAAGGACTAAGCAAAGAAGGGTGACACAGGCTCCTTCACAGATGACAGGAAAGATGGAAGAGGTAGGAATCAAAACGACGCACCTACCGTCTGATTCCAACACTCGCTCCTTGAATAGTAACAAAACATTAAGTTTATTGAACTTTTGTTTAACTTTTATTTAACTTTTATTTAACACAAGCGATGTTAGATCACGGGTATTTCAATTCGTACCTGAAGCGCTTTAAGAGAACAAAAAACGATGCGTGTGCTCACTGTCAATCCTCTGTGGAGGACGCAGAGCACAGCTTTTTTGATTACAGTAAATGAGACACAGAAGGCAGACATTGTTTGTTGGTGCAAACTGCAAAGTTACGATATTTATTTAAATATTACATAGTTGCTTCCGTCCTTGTACGATTTTAATATTTTGACACTATTTATTTTTTAATTTATTTGTACCTTCTTTTGTCGTTTTTAACTATTCACGCAGGGTTATCGCAGGACTGAATGAAATTGCTACGATGATAGGACTGGAGCGCCACCCTGGAAGGTTAAAGTCTTTCGAGGGTTGGTTAGGGCTCCACAATTAACGGTAAGGGGAATAAAAAAGTGGGTCGGGGCCGGTGGCTATTCACCGATTTGATTTTATTTGTATTTTTCATTACCAACCTCACATACATTGCGAATCGGATCCAAGGGATCTGTAAACATATTTCCCAATATTTCCTAAGAAAGAAAAAATTATTATATTATATTAATTATATTATTTTGTCTGAAAATGTTAAGAGATTGTGTTTTATGTTTTTAAGTTTGATTCATGTGGACTGTTATTCGGAATTAGCTAAATAATGTGATACTCTTAAATCAATGCTAAAAATGTTTTACAGTAATTATTCTCTATCACTATATATTGGTTCCAAATTTGAGAAGGTTGAAACCATTCTAAAGATAGCACTTTTACAAATCCGTTACCGTTAAAGCGGACTGTTATTCTCAGCAAAATGCTACTTTTTTACTCAACTCTTAACGAAAATTCAGATTTATAAGAAAATACTATAGAGTCATTTGTAAATAAATAATTAATTAAATTGATTATACCGAGCAAGCAGACATCTATTAGATGTCTATAGAACTGTTAGTTTGAGCTCGAATGATGGTAAATTAAATTTAATTCGATGTGGTTGTTGAAATTAAATTTATTTCAAGTACCTGTTGTTCTGAAATAATAACCGTGGAAGAATACACCGGGCATCCGAGATGATGCTACTATATAGTTATCTTGCGAACATCCTTCTAAAGATTTTCCATAAGTTAGATAAGAAAAAAATTGTTTTTTGAAATTATATAATTGTAAGCAAATAATATTAGAATCCCAGGGGAGCTAATTATTAGATTTTGAAGCTAATTATTACCTACGTGGTTGTGCGCAAACATTTGTAGCGTTTACACTTCTGGCTGTCCCAAAATTTCCTTTGGAGGGTGAAAAGCTAATAAAATAAGAAACATTTTAGGGTATTTTTGAAAAAAAGAAAAAGGGGCATAAAGGGTTAAAAATTGGAAAAAAAAATTTTTTTCACTGTTTTTCTATGAAATATTCATTTAAAATTTTTTTAGTTTAAGCAGTCGTAAAGTTCAAGAAATTCTGAACAAAAAACCCTATACAAGTTTTAAAATACGATCGTTCGTTAAAAAG
>WNHD01005115.1:0-10508 GCA_011057455.1 Ganaspis sp. Gsp50 | reverse complement strand
AAAGAAAAGTCTTTCAATATCGTAGTTGAATTCCGTTGATCGAGCAGAGAAAGATATGCAAGCTTGTAATCTTAAACGCTAGCCTAAGATTCTCACGCGCAGCGATGAGTAAGCCAACGACCCATCTGTACGTGGATACAAGCTCGCATCTCCTCTTCTGTCTCGCGTAAAAGTACAATGTGCGCTGTGAGTCATAGATTTGCAACGGCGAACCTTATTATGATTGAAGAAAGAACTAAATATGATAATAGATCAAATACTCAATAAACAGAATAGAGATGTAGGCTTGAAACTATAAGAGTTAGCTTATTTGTCTTGCCAGTGTTCGTGTTTCAAGCAAACAACTCATTTCATACCAATAGGAATTTTATATCATCACATGTGTGATTAAAAGGAAAGAACAATGCTCTAAAGTCAGCATCTCTACTAACTGTAATAAAAATCGTTGAAGAAGAATAAGGTTTTAAACTCAATACATCGTGCAGCTGTGCATGTTTGCTTCGGTGGTGTCAAGTCCGTAAAAGAATTGTTAAATCCCAAAAGAAAAGAGAGATAATTAAAAAGAATATTGAAGACGACAATACCGTAGTCAATATAATCTTAGAAATCATAATATGTGCCATGTAGTTTACTTTCATGCGATATCTAGTGCTATTGTTCAAGCTATCGTAGCTGAGGAATGTGCAGGTGCGTGTAACCTGAGTAGCTCGCTCGCTTATCTCGCGTAGAGCGTCCAGCGGCCGAGCGACTCGATATCACGCATCTGCAAGCTCGCATCGATTACAGATCTTCAGCTTAGAATTATTTCACTTTAGATCTCAATAAATAGTTTTATTCATAATACATTTATGATTCCGAAACTAAATGCTTTATTTTATGTATTTCAGCTCTTGCCTCTTTCAAAATTCAACAATATGAAATCGAACCTGATGAGTTACCTCTGAATAGTTATTTTTTAATTTTTTAGTTAATTTTCTTTAATATTTGTCTCTCAGAGATAACATCAACCTCCATTCCATATACATATTACATCCCGCGTATATATTACATCTCGTGATTGATTGTTAAACTATCTATGCATGTCGGTATAACCTTATATTATTATCAGAATCTTAACTAACTTATTAATGATAAGGTAGAATTCTTAATGATAATAGCAGGTTATTTATCTATCAGTGGTATTGTTAAAATGGTTAAATAATTTATGGACACTGTGTTTATTATAACAATAAGGCTTTATTGCCTATCAAATACATGCTAATTAATAGTGAAAAATATCTAAGCGCGGTGCTACTCTGCTTGACGACATCTTTTCTAATCTGAATCATCTACCTTTTATTCACACTCGTTCCGTCTTACAAAACTACTCATGCGCGTAAAATACGTCACACTCACGTGATAATGTATAATATGACTGTATACTCAACACGCCTCCTTACACTCATATTATACTTACGAAGTAACTTAAGTTTTCTAATCTCATATTAAGTTTAACATAGTTCGAAATTTTTCAAACTTATCTTTACTAAGAGCCTTTGTAAATATATCTGCAACATTTTCATTTGAATCAATTTTAATTACATCAATACTATTTTCTTTTATACTCTCATGTACGTAATGATAATGAATTTCTATATGTTTAGAATTTTTTGTAAAATTTCCATACTTTGCTATATTTATCGCACCAGAATTATCCTCGTAAACATTAATCGGTTTTATTTGTTTTATATCAAATATTTTTATTAATTCCTTTACAAATTTCAATTCACTAACTGCTTCAGATAGTGCAACATATTCAGCAAAAGTTGATGCTTTTGTTACAGATTTTTGTTTCCTAGATTTCCAAAAAATTACATTTCCAAATAAACGAATTACATAGCCAGTTGTGGACTTTCTATCAGTTCTATCGCCTGCCCAGTCGGCATCAACATAACAATCAATTATATCAGTTTTACTATTACCGCTGAAAGTTAAATTTAAATCTTTAGTTAAATGTAGGTATTTTAATATTCTTAAAGCATACTTAAAATGCGTCTCATTATAGCAATTTTGAAACCTACTGAGATAGTTTACACTGTAGCTTATATCTGGTCTCGTAGCTGAACTTATATACAATAGCGCTCCAATTAAATTTCTATACTTAATATCTCTTTCGCACTCATCAGATTTTTCGAGTTTTAAGTTTACTTCCATTGGTGTATTATATGACTTACAATTTTCTAATTTATATTTTTTTACCAACGATCCAATGTAATGTTTTTGGTTTAGTTTCATTTCTTTACATGACTCGGTATATGTAACGGTAATACCTAAATATTCTTTAATTTTTCCAATATCTTTCATTTTAAATCTTTCTGATAATAAGCTTTTAATTTTATCTATCATACTTTTGTTTTCACCACAAATTAATAAATCATCGACATATATTAATACGCAGATAGTGCCATTTTCAATTTTCAAGGTATACAAGCAATAATCAAAGTTACTTTTCTCAAATCCTAAATTCAATAAAAATTTGTCAAGGCATTCATACCATGCTCTAGGACTTTCTTTCAAACCGTATAGAACTTTTATTAGTTTACAAACCCTATCTGTACCATCTTCATAACCCTTTGGTTGATACACGTAAACTTCTGAAGATACTTTACCATTCAAAAATGCGGTAACTACATCCATCTGTTCTATAGTTAGGCCCATCCTACAACAGTAAGAGAGTAAAACCTTTAAGGTTTGCATTTTGGCGACAGGTGAATATACATTATCAATTTCCTCGTCTTGTTGAAAACCCCTTGCAACTACTCTAGCTTTAAAAGTGTCATCAGTTTTTTTGTATATACCCATTTTAAGTCTATAACCTTCTTATTATCAACATTTTCAACTAACTTCCAAGTTCCATTTAATTTTAAACTTTCGATTTCTTTGTCCATAGCAATTTTCCATTTTTCATTATCTTTTGAATTTACTGCCTCCTCAAAAGTGACTGGAGTATCTGCCCTACAGTAATTTACTACAATACTATTATTCCTCATTTTATATTCATCGTATCTATCCGGGATGCTTCTTATTCTATCTGATCGCCTTACAGTAAGTTGATCCTTTTTACTTTCAACTTTTATATTTACATCCGGACTTCTAAAAACATCATCATCATCATCACGTGACTCTTCGCTATCAGAGTCTTTATTAATTTCATCGTTATCTATCTCTGATTTATTTTCATCTATACCTATACAATTTTCAGTTTCTTTAATAATGTCAACGTGTCTAGCTACTATAACTTTACCATTTATCAATACCCTATAACCGACTTCACTGTACCCAATTAAAATTCCCATTTCGGCTTTTTTGTCCCACTTAGAGGTTCTTTTCTGTTCAGGTTTTCTAACGAAAACTTTACTACCATATAGACGTAAATTTGAAACATTAGGTCTTTTTCCGAAAAATATCTCGTATGGAGTTTTCTTTTCAATTGTATTCGTTAACGTACGATTTTTTAAATATGTTGCCGCACAAACTATTTCCGGCCAATATTTTTTATGAACTTGAGCTTCTTCTAGTAAACAACGCGACTTATCCATAATTGTTCTGTTAAAGCGTTCTGCAACTCCATTTAATTCATGAACATAAACGGGACACGGTGTAATAACAATCCCCTTACATCTAGCAAAATTATATACTTCACGATTTAAATATTCTGTACTATTGTCGCATCTCAAAAATTTTACTCTTTTACCTGTTAAATTTTGTATAAATAATACAATTTATTATGTTAATAGTGAAAAATTGATGTTCCTAAAATCCAAAATACCATCCTTTATCATATGTACAAAAACTCCAACTGAATATATACAATATTTACAAAAGAAAAATTTAAATATAAACTTTATATATTGGATTTGCGACATAAGTGGAAATTCGTTAGTGTAAAGTATACTGCGCTAACATTCGGCAGTATTCGGGTAATCTCGTGACTAACGAAGGAAAAATTGCATATGTCTGACAATCAACAGTAAGTTTTCGTACCACCAACAACTCTTAAAAATTATACCGCCCAGACGGTAAAATTAAAAGTAACGGAACATTAAAGTGACAAATAAAAACAACAGCAATGTCCGGAGACGACAAACAAATAAAGGAGACATCCCTCCACAAAATAGACTGGAGAAAGGTTAGTTGAAAATTCAAAAATAAAGGAAAAATATCATAACGAAAATAACAGAAAAAGCGGTACGGTAACACAAATGTAGTTCATAGTATCAAAGGAAATTGACAGGAAGTTAATGCTAAATTATAATGAACATTACATCCGATTTCGTTTGTCAAAAACAAAACACGAGGTCGAAAGAAAACGTGTCTGTGTAAAACGCCGGTAGTGTAAGTGTATTAGAGAAGACCTCCCTTCCCCGCGCGTAACACACCTCCCTACAAACACACGTACGGTCGGTCGTAGAACGTAGAAGTGACGAGTTCATATTAACGCACGAAAGACAGCACCCGACACGGTTGACACTGGAGTGAGAGAGAAAGAAAAGAAGGACAGAAAGTACAACGCAAGAAAGTATAACAGCTGACAGCTGAAACTTTCTACACTAAATTTATTAACGAATCATAAACAATAGTTAATAAAATAATAGTGATTAAAATATTTTTACAATTTAATAAAATAAGTAAACTAAAAATAGTGAATTAAACAAAACAATTTTCATTTTTCTTAAAAATAAAATTAAAACTTTTATATTAAAAGATACACGACTAACAATAATTACATTTCACATTTTTTCTTTCCTTATCAAAATTTGCTCACGAAATTGGTTTCGTAATCTAAACTGTACACTTCTTCTTAATGATTGCTCTCTCTCTCTCACCTGTCAAGGCAGGCATGATAAACACTCTTTCCGAAAAACGGTCAAATCTACAACTTCGTTTTAGAATAAAAATAAGAATCCAAATAAATTGTTTGTTAAATAATATCCACTTACTGGATATATCACAATTGTAACGGATAAAAGAATCTCAAGTGTTTAGGACGGTTCACAACGAAGATTTCCTGAATTACAATCACATTATAATTCAAATCATATTCGATTTTAAACCTCCCGTCCAAATTTTTTATATAAAAACATTAAAAATGTATAATTTTCTTTTTCTTCCTTTCTCGATTGTTAATTTTTTTTCTCAAAAACAATTTAATCTTTCGGAAGTCAGTATGTCAAAACGCGACTACAGCTGGTTAGCAGCTTCTCCCACGGAAGTAATTAGAGGATTACTCGACAATCTTTAAATAAATAATCAGGGCTCCAGGGAAGAAATTATAGACAGGTTTTCGCGTTATTTTGAGCTCGCAAACGACACAATAGAGTGGTCGGCATGGGATAACGACACGTCCAACAATATCATTCCGGATTATTCTAATGCGAAACGTTTATTAGAGGCAGACGGTCTTTTTTATCAAAGCGACCCGAATATTTCTCCGGGATCACAAAATAATCATGAAAACCAAAGACCAACCACAAATGCACAAAGTAGTACCCCTACAACGATTACTCCTGTAGCTACAGCAGGCACAAGTGTACCAAGTACCTCCTCTGACCTTCCGATAGATTTTACTAGGTTCCCTTTTCAAAACGTAACCACTCGAAGGCCGACTTATAACTTTCAACAAACTAATTTTCGTGAGCCTGGTATGTTTAATAACAACAGGCCTGTGACAGAATTCCTACACCCACCCCAATCGGAAGGAACATCAGTTACCCAATTACCTAACATTTCTTACAATTCAGCACCTACTTCGGTACCTCAAACGGGACAAAGTACTTTACATTCAACTTTTCAAAATCAAGGCCCTTTTGAACAAAGCTTCGGGTTTAACCCCCCCCCCCCCAGGAGTACGGAATATAATCAGACTCCGCAGCCTGCTCCATACAGCCAACCAGCTTCGCAAGATACATTCGGCCAACAACATCAAGATTCTAATTTTCAGAATCAAAACTCGTTTGGCTAACCCCATATGAGATTTTCTCAACAGTCAAATCAAAATAACTTTTAGCCAAAATGATCATTTTTTCCAGTTCATGAATCAAGGACAACCAGAGTCAACTTTTCAGGCTCATGATCGATATGGTAAATTTAATGGTCCTTCCTTTCAACAGAACCCTTATTTTCAATCTCAAGCCCAATCTTACCAAATGGGAGTACATTACCCCCCACCACAGCAGACTTTTGAAAATAGTTCCACCTTTCTGCTACCTTCTCTCCCCAAGCAACCAAACAACGGAGCACGCAACCGAAATCGAAGCGTTGCTCAAATTGTTAAGGCTTGAAACATTATGTTTTCTGGAGGAGGCGAAAGCAGCGTTATTACCTTTCTAGAAAGAGTTGAGGAAGGTAGAGCTGTTGATGGATTGATGAACCTTGGAATGCTACTCGCAATCCCCTTCATGTTGGAAGGTATAGCATTGCAAATCATTAGCAAACTGAGACGCATGGCTATGCTATCAAATTTCTAAATTTCCAAAATACAGAATCGACATATGTCGAATTATTAAACTTCCGAATTTTCAAAATGCAGAATCGGGAAATGTCCAATTATCGGAGTGCCAATTTTTAAAACAGCGAAAAGGCAAAGTTAAGAATTAAAAGTGGTCGAACTGGAAAAATTCCGAATCGTCAATTTACCGAAAATTTGAGGTCATAGAAAATCAATATATTTGTGTCGGACGGTAATGTAGACTTCAGAAAGCATGCTGAGAGAGACTTCTAAAAGTCTACATTACCGTCCGACACAAATATATTGATTTTCTATGACCTTCCATTTTCGGTAAATTGACGATTCGGAATTTTTCCAGTTCGACCACTTTTAATTCTTAACTTTGCCGCTTCGCTGTTTTGACAATTCGAAGCTGCGACAATTCGACATTTGCCGATTCTGCATTTTAAAAATTCTGAAATTTAATAATTCGACATTTGTCGATTCTGCATTTTGGAAATTTGGAAATTTGGAAATTTGATAGTTCGACATTTGCCAATTCGGGATTTTGGAAATTCTAGACTTGACGATTCGACTTTTGCCGAATCGACGTTTTAGAAATTCGGATATTTGATAATTTGACGTTTATTGATTCGGGATCTAAACATTAGATGTTTACGTAATTCTATATTTGTCGATTTTAAGTTTTGACAATTCGGCGTTTTGATAATTCGATATTTTCAAAATTCGGAAATTTTAAAATTCCACTTTTTTCGATTCTGGGTTTTGAAAATTCGGATAGTTAATAATTTGATATTTGTGAATTCAGGATTTTTATAATTCGACTTTTTCCAATTCGTGATTTTGAAAATTCGACACTTGAAAAGTGGGAATGTTTCATGAGTCTCACTTCAAGGTTTACGACTTGACCTATTTCATAACAGTTTAATAGAGACTTTAAAGAAGAGCATGAATTATTCCTAAAGGTCAATCTGACGAAAGGTATTGTTACCGAATGTTATTCTGCCAAAAATCCAATGTACCGAAAGGCCAATATGCCGCAAGTTTCTTTTGTCGAAAAGCTAATCAGACGAAAATTCTTTCAATCGAATGGTCATTCTTCCGAAAGTTCATTCTGTCGAGAGCCCATTCTGTCGAAAGGTGATTCTTTCGAATTCTTTTTGTCCTGTAAGTTTCCTTTCTTCTTTATATTTTATTCCTCACTTAAAACTAGCATACTTACCAATCGTGCACTTACTACAGTATTCAATTGTCACATGGAGCTACGAGCTCGGTGGCTACTAGTATTGAAAGTTTTCAACTTTACTTTCAATTCTCGTACCTCCATCTGACAGTTGAATTCTGAACCTATGTGCAAAATGGGCAAGCATTCTAATTCCAAGCGAGGAATAAAATATAAAAAAGATGAAACTTACAGGCCAAAATAATTCGACGGAATGACCTTTCGGCAGTTTGGACTTTCAGCAGATTGACCTTTCGGTAGAATAAATTTTCGCCAGAATAGGTTTTAGGCTGAATGGACTTTCGGCAAAATAAACTTTCAGCAGAATAACCTTTCGGCAGAGTGGGCTTGTGGCAGAATGAACTTTCGGGTGAATCGATTTTCGGCAGAATGAAATTCTATGACATCGGATAAAGATTAGTTTCTTTTGAAACTGAGTGTCATGTTAATTTATTTATAATTTCTATTAAATGGGACAAATTCCACCTAATTTGGATCCTCAAAAACGTATCATTTTTAAAAGGAATTCATAATGCAAAATCTGCCCAGAGCAGAGTTCAAGTAAATTAAATCTATGAAATCGAATCGAAGTAAGTATTTCGAGAAACAGAGAGTCATGTTAATTTTTATATAATTTCCATAAAATAGGACAAATTCTACTTAATTTAGACCCTCGTAAATATTTTTTTTAAAGGAATTGAAAATGCCAAATCTGTCAAAAGTTCAAGTGAACTAATCATATGAAATTTGATCAAAATTAGTGTATCGAGAATTATAATGTCTTGTTTATTTATCATTATTTTCTGTCAAGAGGGACAAATTATAACTTAGAACCTCATTAATGTATTTTTTTAAAGAAAATAAAAATACAAAATCTTTTAAGAATTCAAGTGAACTAGTTCTATAAAATGGGATCAAAATAAGTGTTTCAGGAAACAGAGAGTAATGTTAATCTTCTATGATTTCTATTAAATAGGTCAAATTCTGGCTAATTTGAAGTATTTTCAGAAGAATTAAAACTCTAAATCTATCTAGAGTTCAAGTAAACTAATTGTATGAAATCGGATCAAAATAAGTGTTACGAGAAAGAGAGAGTCATATTGTTTTTTAAATTCTCTTAAATAGACCAAATTTTTTCTAATTTAGACCCTCAAAAATGTATTTTTTTTAAAGGGAATTACAAATGCAAAATCTATCAAGAGTTATAATAGAATGTGAAACTTTAATCAATCAAATCGTCAAGCAAAACAAAAAATTTAAACTATCGAAAATTCTAGTTATTAAAAATTGTTCATTAGATATAACTTTTATTTAAAAAAAAATACATTTTATTATAGATTGAATTTATCACTCAGTAACAAAATTATTAAATAATAAGGAAAAAATATCAATCACTCCGAGTCAATTAAAAATTGTCATTTTATTGTAACGTTTCGACAGCTAAGCTGCTTGATCAGAAACTAAAAATAATACAATTAAAATTTATGATAAATAGACAAACAAATATAAAGACAAACACTATAAAATAATAAATTAAACAAAAAAAATACCGATAACAATGAAAAAACAAAATTAAAATTTTAAAAAACTGTTAAAAACATTTGTAAAAACATAGTGTATATTTGTCAATGGTTAGAAACAAACTAAAATCAAATAAGTAGATACATTTTGATTTACAAATACAATGACAAGTCATTAACAATATTCGTCAATGGAAAGAATAAATCAAGGAGAACAGAAGACTCATGATAATTGAAGTCAAATAACAAGCATAAAATTCTATAATTTATATCTTTGTTCACTTAAAAATTGAAAATAAATATGGCTAAAATTTTGTGTCTTCTTCTTTATTTGTGGAATTTTTTGTAAGTTGATATAAATAATTTCAGATGTCAGTCGTTTCTTAGGATTAACTTCCTTGTCTAATATTGAAAAACCATCCCAATCAAAAAAATATTTAAGAACATTTTTGTGTGATGTGAGAACTGTGTCTTTGTTTTTTTCAATTTCATGAAGCTTTACAATTTTCACAACCAATCTTATAAACAACATTTGTTACATCAGATTTCTTATCTTTGTCTTTAAGCTTTCTAACAATATTATTTTGATTTGAAATGCTTTTTGAGGTAACTGTAACAAAGTAATAATTTTTTAAACAATGGGCAATTCTTTCAAATAATTCCTGTGTGTACGATAAAAAAGCTTTAGGAGATTTTGAATACAAGAAATTTTTATTAACAGTAGAATCAGGAGAACTGATATTAATTATTTGAATTCGTTTTTTATGTACCTTTCAATGAGTTCGACAGGGTAATTATTCTTTAATAAAATTTGTTTAACAAAATTAATGTTTTAATTATGAAAACTATGATGTGAAAGTTTTAGCGCTCGATCAGTTAAATTGTAAATAATGGCAATCTTTTGAGAAAAAGGATGTTAAGACAAGAGATTTAATAAACGACCAGAGAAAGTAGGTTTTTTGTACCAATTTGTTATAATTTTTTTATCATTTTTTATTCTAATTGAAGAAGTGTAAAAATTTTGAATTTTAATTTAACGCCGAATAAAGGCAACCATGTGTAAGCAAGGGCCGATAGGGCTTGTGTCGTTGTGGTAGGAGATTGGCGGGAGTGGTCATTTTCGGGAGTTGATTGATTGGAGGGGAAAATTCAGATTAATAAAAGTACCATTTCCTTGAACCTCGGCCTCACTCGTCCCTAATTAATTCTCAAGTTTGGAGAATTCCGCGCCACCTTGTGTGTCCATCGCCGAGACAAATAAGGTAAATTATATAAAAAG
>WNHD01005114.1:0-10508 GCA_011057455.1 Ganaspis sp. Gsp50 | reverse complement strand
TTCCAAAAAAGTGTCCGCCATATTGGTTTTTTGAGGTTTTTTCAAAAACCTGATGTGATGGGGTTGAATGGGCCTCGGATTCGGATTCAGCGACCCAAAAAACAAAGAAAATATATAGTCAGACCCCCAGATCAGAACTTTTTTTTTTGTTTGGCTGTGTTATACTAAACAATAAATTTTTCAAAGAAATTTAATTTATATTTAGTTTCTTTTGGTACTACCGATCACAGTTTTATACCCTCCTCTCAGCCACCATCTTTCTTTTTGCCTTGTACTCCCAACAACCTTTCTCTTTTTTTTATAGCCATGTAAACTCCCAACTCTGCTAATTTGCGTCCACAGACGACTTTATTAGGTGTACTCGCATTTACCTGAACCGCCTGTGATAGGCTTGCTTGCTCGCCAGTGGGTAGGAAAACTGTGGAAAACCTACCCAGAATACAACCTGTTACCGACAGTCGGGTTTCAATGGTGCTCGCCGGATAATGTATCGACAGCGCACACCGTTGACCCTCGGCGTCTAACCTCCCGCTCGAGTTATCTCACGAGCCGGAGAAAAATGCCGGACTAACGGGGCCTCGAACCTACGATGGTTCACAGCGTCCGCAAAGTCCAAGCTTTTATCCAACTGAGCTAACTCGTCGGTTAGAAATTTAATTTATATAGAAATACAAGATTTTTCAAATGTATAATAGAGATGAAAAGTTATTATATGCTTAATATTTCAAGGGTGGGTGAAGGGTATGGTCCAAAAAATTGTTTTTTTTTCCTTTTGCATTCATTCTTAATGTTTCAAGATTTCTCTTTTTATGATATTTTGCATTGACTGAAATTTGGTTTCCTAACGATGTGAATATTAACATCTATTTTCCAAAAAAGAGATTTTTTTATTTTTCTTAATAACCGAGTTAATCGCAGGGAAGGTGGGGTCTTTTTGGTTCTTCGTAATAAGTTTCTCTATGAACAAGTTCCTTGTACTTTAAGTTTTGAATTTAATTCAAATATTTTAATAATTTTTTTGATTAGTCAGGGAAAATCTTGCAGTCAAAAATTTTGAAATTTCTGACTGACCTTATGAATTTTTTGCCGCAAACAAAAATCTTCGTAAGCATTCGTTTTTTCTTAAAACTTGGATTTTCTAAAAGTGTTTACCAGCAAATAAGAATAAAAAATTTCATTTTATTCTGAGAACATCCTCCGAAATGCGTAAAAAGGTTTTACATTCGACCATGGAAAAAGTCAGGGAAATTTTTTGATTGTTCTTAGTGGTCACCCGGAGTGCTTTTTCACCGACTCTGTGTTATCTTTATATTGGTATACATACCACAATCGTTATCTAACGAATCTTATTGTAACATTATAAATCTAATATAAGATCATGTCTTAGATCTAGTTGCATGCACTGACTCTTTAGTTATTACAGATACACCGACATGCTTAACTCAACCAGACTCTTATCACCCTCCTTATTTTGTACAGTTTCAATTATATTTGATTTCTAACAATTGCATAGCTAATAATTCTCAGAACCACAACAAAAGATTTAATTTTAAAAGAGGTGATTATGCATCCCTTTATCAGGATTTTACTAATTTTGAATTGTTAACACCTATAAACTCTGATGATTTTATAACTATAATAGAATTTATTAATACTTTTTTTCAACGTATGATGGAAACTTATTTTCCTACTGTAGCTTCGAATTTAATCTTGATGCATAGAAATCCGAATTGGTTCACTATGGAGATTATTAATTATATTAAACTGAAACCTAATTTATACAGACGATATCATGATAATGCAACAGATTACTTAAAAACTGAATTAATTAATTTTAGTAAAAATCTAAAAGATAAAATTCGTGTAGCATTTAGGCGTCATAAATCGTCTGTTGAATTAATGTTGTACACAGATCCCAAAAGCTATTAGATCTCTTAAATCTTCGTTTACTGCAGGTGTCAACAATATACCCTCTTTTTTGGTAAAGGATTTAACAATTTAATTAACCGAACTTTTGTGCATAACTTTTAACTATATATTAAAAACTACAGTGTTCCCTGATTCATGGAAATTCACAAAGGTGGTCCCTGTTTTTAAAGGCGATGATGTTAGTAATATAAAAAATTACAGACCTATTTCTGTTATTATTAACTTTGCTAAAATTTTTGAAAAATCTATTGTTTCTGAAATCAATAAGGCTTTCAAATTCATTATGTCTAGTAGATGTTATATATACTGATTTAAGCACAGCTTTTGATAAAGTTAACCACAAAATCCTTTTTATTAAACTTAAACAACTAGATTAGCTTGATAATTTGATCCATACCCCTCAATCTTATTTAACTAATAGAAGGAACATTGTTCAATGTTCTGAATATACTTCTACTCCATTTACCCCCCCTTTGGTGTACCACAAGGTTCAGGTTTGGGATCTGTATTTTTTTCAATATATATTAATGATATTACGATATCAATTGATATTGACAATCTCCTTTTTGTTTAGGACTTTAAGTTTTATATCGTAATCGCTACGTTTGAAAATTGCTTCAAGCTTCAGACAAACATAGACTCATTTATCAGCTGGTACAATGTAAATGACGTACAGGTGAACCTGGATAAATGCAGTGTTCTATCCTTTTTCACAAACACAGTTCCAGTATGGCATTCTTATAATATGTGGAATACAGTGATCCCAACAAAACAAAAATTTCGTGATCTTGGTATTATTTTTTCCTACCACTTAAGTTTTGAACAATGTTTACTCGCTACCATAAGTAATGCATATAAAACACTTGGACTAATAAATAGAAGGACTAAGCAATTTCGTGACACTAAAGTTATTATCACCGTTTTTAACTCTTTTGTTCGGTCCAAGCTTGAATATTGCTCTTTTATCTGGGATTCAGATTTGAGAAAGAATATTGCTCTGCTATAAAGAACACAAAAAAATCATTTAAAATCTGCGCTTTCAAGGTAAACCCGCTTTCAACGCTTTCAACTTACCCGCCTAGAGGTTCTGACTATTTTAACTTGTGTAACAGATTTAATGTCCTTACTCTCTAAGAAAGGCGGTCTATTGATAAGTGTAAATTTCTTTACAATTTATTAATTAGCAATATTGAATTACCTGCCTTGTTTCAATATATTTTCTTTAAGATACCAAGAACTGAGGCTAGATCTTATAAACCCTTTTTTGTCAGCCTTCTAAAAGCTCATATTAGATTTCAAGCCCCTATTTACAAGATTGTAAAAGAAGCAAATCGTTTTTTCTTTAATGACATAATTGACGTCGACTTCGTCTGCGATGTGCAAGCCGTTTTTATTAAAAAATTAATTACTTATTTTCTTTTTAAATGCTAGTATTATTATTACTTTTTTTAATATATATATATATATATATATATGTATTTTAAATATAAAATAAATATCGGAGAAACAAAGCTATTCACGATTTTTTGCGGCCATCGAGATCCTTAACCCTCATAATTGAGATGAAAAGGTCTCGATGAGCCCACAATCCTCGGGGGATTCGTAGTAAGCAAACGCCCCGCTTCCTATCTTTTTAAAGCGCCGCACGTACGAGTTAAAACACTCGCGACTAGTCAGCGCTTGTGTTAAATGAAAGGAGACTTCTCCGTATTTTTTTTCTACCCTGGGACGAGTGTTTGAATTACACGATGAGTCCATCGTCCTGATTTATCCCTTTCCCATCTTTCCTGTCATCTGTGAAAGAGTCTGCGTCTCGTTTCTTTGCGGATGTGGTCCTTGCTTGGTCTGTTTTCGTCCGTATGAACAGACGAATTTCTTTCCTTGAAAAGGAGGAGAACTTCCTCCCTTTCCTTCGCCAAAAAATGTTTCATTAATTACTTTAAATTTTAAAAAGAAATACATTTTAGGCAAAAAATTGTCTTAAGAAAATTTGAATGAGAATTTCTAAACATGCCAGTCTAAAAATCTTGATATTCTTGAATATAAAAACTCAAACAAATTTTATTAAAATTGGTCGAAGCGTTCTCGAGATATCCTGGTGATCAAAATATTATAGAATGGGATTCTAAATGTCAAAAATGATAGAAAATTGTCATCTACTCAACCAATTCTTAATAAAATATAGACTTTATATTGGTCAATCGATTCGTCTCGATTCAAGGAGTCTAATTTTTTCAGTACTTACTTCGAATTTCAATTAGGAAAACAATTTTTTTGCCTGAAACCGGATTTTTTAAAGAAAAAATGGGGTAAGAAGATTTTGAATGAGAATTTCTGAAATCCCTACATACAAATCTTGATATTCACGAGTATAAAAGCTACACCAAATTTTATTAAAATCGGTTAAAACATTCTCGAGATATCCTGGCGACAAAAAAGGGCGACATACACACATAGATACTTCTGGATATTTACTTCAAACTTCGAATTTAAGCTTTTTAGATGAAAATAAGTCGATCTAGACTATCTTTGCAAAATCGAAAATCTTCACGATTACAATGCTTCCTGTGAGGAAGCAAAAAATTAAATATACTTCTTTGGGGACCCAGCACAAGTTGTAGATCTAGTAAAACTAAGAAAAACTGTATTGGAGACATTTCTCGTACACCTCCAAAATCTCATTTTATGGCCAAAAAACCGTTTCAGGGTCAATTTGCGTAAACATTCACTCACAACTATGCTAATTTTTGCCTGATTTACAATTTTCTTCTCTTGTTTAAAAAGATAAAAACAGAGCACTTAGACCATGTATTGCTAATTTACTTAAAAGTGAAACTTACCGAGGACCCTGAGCTACTCCAGATGAGGGAACAAAAGAGTTAGAAGCATAACCACTGTATTGAACAAAATTATGTCTGCCAGTTAGATAAGACTCAACTAATTGAATAAGCTTGTCTGGAAGGTCAAAAGTAAGCAACTTATCTATTAGCAACTTATGATCAATTTTATCGAAAGCCTTAGTAAGGTCGGTAAAGATTACATAAATTTGAGGATAATCGTTTAAAAAGTCATAAATTTGCTGCGTAAAAACTAATTTTGTTATAGTTGATCTTTTTGGTATAAAACCATATTGATAATTAGACAGCGAACTAGAAACCTTATTTAGAATAATTTGATCAAGGCACATCTGAAAGATTTTGGAAAAATGATTAATTATGGAAATCGGTCGATAATCTGTCACTTCAGATTTATCACCTTTTTTAAAAACAGGGCATACTCTAGTTCTCTTCCAAACATCCAGAAAAATACCAGTAGAAAGAGCTAAATTAAATATAAAATCAAGTGGTTCAAACAAAACTTGTTACGATTTTTTTGCTATAAAAGAAGGAATCAGATCTGTACCAGACATATTTTTAGCAGGTAACCTTTCAATAGCCCTTTTTACATCAGACACATTAATTTTCAACATATCATCTAAGTAACGCCGTTGAATAATAATTATTATATGCGACATCAATACGGTTTTTAATATTAGTACGAAGCCGCTTAAATAATTCATAAAAGTATACATTTCCATTATTTTGAAATTTAAATCTAAATTTATCTTTTAATCGAATATCATTAATTATATCACGTGAAAGCCATGTCGGAAACTTATTATTTACACTCATCAAGTATTCAGGAACAGATTCAGAAATTGCATTATCTAAAAGTGTATAAAAAACATCACGCGCTTCATTAGTATTTATGCAATGAATCAGAACAGTCCAATCAATATTAAAAATTAATATTGTTACATATTTGAATTTGAAATATTAGGTTGGCAACGCTTAGTAACTATCTGGTTACTTAACCGATATCATCAGATGGACTCCCTAGACTTTAGAGACGCCACTTTGGCTATTGTAAACGTTTGTTTTAATTAAAATTTATAAGTTTCTTCTTTAATATAAAATACATGACAAATTTATAAAGTTCATTAATATTACAAAGTTTCCAATTGTAACAAATCGAAGTTTGATTAATCAAAATATTATTAGGAATTATGTTAGACAATAATGCAAAATAAACAACCAACGATGGGTGGTGTTTATCTTTCGGAAATATTGGATTTAAACATCGTACAATATCAGCATCGAAAAAAAAAAAGAAAAACCAGATCAAAAAGTCTATTTACAAAATTATAAACATTATTAATCTGTTTAAGTTTCAATGAGTGCAAAAGAGATTTAAGAAGTATAATTTTTTCATCAACAAAAGAGTTACAATACAACTTATAATTCGATTTGTTAAGATCACAAACAATAATAGTTTTATGAGATCAATTTTCTCTAACAGAAATTAGGGAATTCAAGATTTTTCAAAATAATCAATAAACAAAGCTGGGGGTATATAAATAGCAATAACTATAAAAACAACATCCCTAATATAAAGTTTAACACCTACTAAATTAATTCATTTTAATAGTAACCGCTCAAAGTCTATAGTAATGCATGAAAATTTAGAATTAATAGCTAACAGGACACCTCCACCAGGTCTATCCTCACGATCATTTCTATAAACATGAAACAAGTTTAAATAAAAAAATCCAGAAGAAAACAAATCTTGTTTTAACCATGTTTCAGCTAACACAATGACATTATAATTATAAATATCAACCCTCAAAACTAGACTGGAAACATTAAAACAATCACCTCTTTAAAACATATTTATCTCTTATGTTTTATTCAATTCTTTTGCAATAGTTGCAAAATAGTAGGATATTTAGTAATTGTAAATATTATGGAGTCTTCTTGAATATTAATGGCGAATTCTTTTCTAGATTATTTTAAAATCATCTACAAATGTTTTGAACATTTTAAGCATGTATAATATACAATATATTATAGTTTAATTTTTAATTTTCTTTTTAATAATTTTAGTTCAATTTATTATAAACTATAAGTTAATATTTTTTAAATAAGAAAATTAGAATTAACATTCTGCATATCCTTAAAATCGTATACATTGTTAATGCTATTCAAAGTATGAATTAATTTGTAATTAAATAATTATTATATCATTATGTCATTAAATATCAATTTTATGCGCCTTTGTGCAGATTCCCTCTGTTCAGTATTTTTCCTCAACATCATTCTCATAAAATCTTGATCAATTCAAATAATCAACCTGTTTTGTAGCGTCATCAAATTCAGTATTCAATTATCATTC
Organism: Ganaspis sp. Gsp50; assembly: GCA_011057455.1. Taxonomy (NCBI): domain Eukaryota; kingdom Metazoa; phylum Arthropoda; class Insecta; order Hymenoptera; family Figitidae; genus Ganaspis; species Ganaspis sp. Gsp50. The sequence goes on along the minus strand of WNHD01005114.1, from coordinate 3,368 downwards.
AACCGGACCACTCAGAGTCTTGACCGAAACTCAAAACCGGTTCTTTTTCTCTTTTGTTATCGGGAATTAACTCAAGTTAAATTCAATTCAACAAATCTTTCTTTTGTGCACTCATCTTTGATCGAACATTCTCAACCAATTTGTGAATTATTAAACTGTTTTGCGGCTCATGCCTTGTGTATTAAACGCGTGTTTAATAAACTGAATATTTACTTCCTTTCTAATGAAACCTTTGTTAGAATTATTTTTCCCAACCTTTTCAACATTACTCATTTTGGAAAATATTCAACACCCACATATTTTGTATACTCAAATCCACCTAGCGCCTGCAATAAAAGGTTTTGAATAAAAGGTGTTTTGTCGCTCTCCATTATTAATATAGATTTGTAAATTTCGATCCGTTGAAGCTTTGTAAAGGTTGTGAGTTTTGTCTTTTTTTATACTTATTTATAAGTATCTCTTATAACAAAATATTTTGTTTTTATTTTCAGAATAGCTGGCCATCCATTAGCGCAGAATGAACGATGTCTGCATATGTTTCTACAAGAATTAATAATTGACAAGAATTATGTGCCTGGGAAAATAAGAAATACGTAATTCGAGTGCAAAGTTTGTCTGCTATCAGCTATAACAGATAAATATATATTCCGAATTTTGATAAAAGTTGTTAACAGTGACTATAAACTGTTTAACCAGAGCTCCATTTATTGTAAATTATACTTGATTTTTTTTATTAATTATATTGCATTGGTTTTTGCATATACAATAAACATATCTAATTATTTAAATCTTTTATTTCAATAATTATTTTAAGTCAAATTCATTATAAATTTGTAAATGAATTGTAATGCATAATGTATTTTTTAATTTAGAACAATTAAATTTTTTTACTGTACATTTATTTCTCTTAAACAACTTCTGTCTTCTCACAATAGGTTTTTAATTTTAAAAGGATGAGTCCTGCAAGTTTAAACTACCTTATTCCAAATAACAACGATATATGACAACCTACATGTATATGGTTATCAAAGTGACCTGCGAGTTTATTCCAGCACAGCCCCATCGCATCAAACTGAAATAAAGGTGGCTGTACCGTAAACGTGATCGAAGAGTATTCAATTCTCATTTCTACGTCGTATTTTTTCCAATAGTAATTATATTAATTACATGGAAAAAAGAATAGACCGGCAAGAAGGCTTGCATTGATTAGCATTCAAATTTTTAATTTCAATTTCAGAATGAATATATTTCAATCGTATTTAATCCGTGATTGTGTAACATAGTTTTAATACCTAAAATTTGAATTACTTTATTCTGCATTTTATACTTTTTAATACAAAAGTCGAGGACATTTTGTGCGACAATATTTTAACTTTTGTTAATGCCATATAAATGAATAGAATGTGTATGATTTGAAAACTTTTAAGTGCAATAATTTATTTTTCTTTTATTACTTGATTTTATACAATTTATTGATTAAAAAGTGTTTTAAATTATGTAAACTTTCTTATTTAACGTTAATAAAAATATTTTTAACTTAAGTGGTTAGAAAAACACTCGAAGAAAAAACTTTTAAATTTTTTTTGGTTTTTCCATAGATATAAATTAATAAATAAAATATTCTATAATGTGTTAAAGTGTTTTTTGTAACGCCCGTTTTAGTATATTTTAAAGTTTTAACTTAAATGTATGGACTCTTAAAAGTTATTAAATAATTTCTTTTTTGACTATATCTGAGGTTGTGTACGACATATTAAATTGGCATTAAAATGTATTGAATTTGTTCTATTTAAATTTCTGTTTATGAAATTAAAACATTGTACACAATCAGGGATTAAAATGTATTGGAATTTTAAATACTTTTTAATGCAAGCCTTCTTGCCGGGAGGAGATTGTCCCTGGTTATGCAGCAGGTTTCAATCTTAACTCATAGCTTTTGATTCGATTATTCAGTTTAGATTGTTAACGTACCGTCTTAAAGCTACTTTCAACACCTAACTTTTTGCCAAAGAAAGTATTTTGATTGTGTTTAAAACAATAAATGTATAGAACATTTTCAAAAATATATTTTTTTCTTACAAAAAAAATTGTCCTCTGTTGTGTAGCAATTCAAAAGTTCACATTAAATTTAAAAAAATCTAACATTATATTAAGATGCTTGTATTGGAACTTTTATATTTTCAGTTTTTGTACAAATAAGCATTTATAATAGGTATAAATAAAATATAAATCTGATTCTAGGACTTCTCTAATATCTAAAAACATTTTCATTTTATCGAAATTTATTTTTGCAAAACATTATTTTAACATAATTTAAAAATCTATGAAGAATTTAAAAATTTTTCCTTATATAATCTATATAATGTATATAAATTTTATAGTAGCTTAATCCGAGACTTCTGCACTATTAACAGACATTAATGTTTCATAATAAATATAAACATTATGAACAAAATATATAACAAGACAATAACAATATATCTAACAAATATATAATAAGACCAAATTTTCATCGTATTTTAGTAACATAAAAATTCATAAAAATATTTTTCTTCTTATATGTATATATTTTTATTATGTATATACGAGGCATTCCGACAACTCAACATGTCATTGAGTTGATCAACCCATTTTTGATTTGGCTCACATTTTTTATTCATTTGTGTTACTCAAAATAGGACTCTATGATTTTTTCAAATTTTTTCAGAAAGTAGTTCAAAAGTTATGAATCTTTCAAAATCTAAAAATTAATCAATTTTGAATTATTTTTTTTAAATTGTGTGTTTCTAATTAGACTTTTTAAAAATTTGGTGTAAAAATTTTTTTCAAAAATTAATTACTTGATTTCTGGTAATTCACATCATAAAACCTTTTTTAAAAAACTGTTTGTATCCTTCGATTTTCTTTGAAAAATTTTCATGAGAACTACTTCCTTTTATATTAATTTTAATCCTAGTCCCGTCGTGGGGAAATGATTCTTACTACTTTCTTTTAATTTTTAATATTACCGAGATTCACATTTTTTAGATCAATAATGGTTTTAGGCCAATTGTTCCACATAATAATTATTTGATTAATAAAACAATTATATTTCTTTTTTTATAACGATGTTTCAGAAGCTGTCACTACCCTTATAAAGTTATTGATGATTTAATTTAAAAACTGTTAGTTGATTTTTAAAATTTCCTAACCTCAAAGAGTTTACTTTTTTCTCATTCTGAGGAAACATTATTTTAATATTATTTTATTTTCCCTTGCTTACAACACTTAGGGCCGGTTCCACAACTTTGGTTTTAAACAGAGTTTAGTTAAACCATGCTTAACTTTAACCAGTCCTTTAACAGAGAGTTAATTCATCTTGCGTTCCA
>WNHD01005113.1:3764-14272 GCA_011057455.1 Ganaspis sp. Gsp50 | reverse complement strand
TAAGTCACACAACTTTTTATTGTATTATTATACAAACAAAAAATACAAAAGGGTTGTCAAAGTATTGGCAAAACTAAAAGTTCTGCACTGCAGCAGCGTTTAGGCCATTGTCCAGATGTGTGTGTGTGTGTGTGTGTGTACAGAAGGTATCTTTTTCAACTGAAATTTATAGATAAATTGTAATTTTTCAATTATATGGAATTTAAAATTTAAATTATTTTTATAATTAAATTTTTATATAAATTATACTTATTGAATTATTAAAAAATGTTAAAGGTTGATTTTTGTATAAAATTTATCAATAAGGAAGCAAAATTTTCATGAAATGCGTATAGTTTTCTACTTTTTTATAGGTTTGACGAAAGTACTGTCCTTAATTAGTAACCATACCAAATTTTATCAAAATTGGCTTATCCAATCTGAAGAAATTAAAAATTGTTTAAAACACTGCAAAAATGTTTAATTGTTCATAACTTTTGAAAAAATTTGAATTTTGAAAAACCATTCACAGGTCTTAATAGTGTCTCCACAGGCTGTCGAAAACTGTATGTATCATTAATATTCCTTAACCAAACGATAACTAGGGGGCCACTTTAGGAATTCTTACCCTACTACAATATAAATATATTTTTTGTCCTACCTACACGGAAAGTATGTCATTTCGGGCACTTAAAGCGGGCGCAAAGTAATCTATTCCCGTCCGATGAAGAAACATCGATCGCAAGGGAGCTATCTTTAGCCCTAGGGCGCAAAATGCACTTTTGCGCCCGCTTAATTGCTTCTAGGGCTGAAAATTAAATTTTGCGCCCTATGGCCTAATTTAGCTTCCGCTTGCAATTAAATTGTTCAAAATGCATTCTACTTTCATATATACATAAGTTTTTTTACTATTATACGGTATTTGCATCTCGTTCCCTCAATGATATACTTTCCATGCAGGTTGGACAAAAAATATTGTTCGCACCACGGGCGCAAAGGTGATTAGCTCTCGTGCGAGATTCGGAAAACCTCGCCCTTGCTGCAATCACCTACTTTGCGCACTTGATACGAAAATAACTATTGAAATGCTCTTCGATTAGCGTCGGTTTTGAGCAGTCATTAGGTATGTGAGTTAGGATTATGGCGTCACGAGACCATTAATTCCTTGATCATCATTTTAGCATATACATCAGCAAGGCGATATTCTAAAGATTGGCGTATTATAACAAGAAGCATCACTCCGCAAGATTTGACCTCTTTTTTTATGCTCAATTGCCTCTGAGTAGTTTTGAATTCGTTAAATACAATTCTTTCCCTTCCTATCACCTTTTTTTTTACTTAACCTATCGGACAATTACAAACAACCACAATATTAAAAACAAATCCCCAAAAAAAACATTATCAGGGTTTAATTTTATACAATCAAATAATTTTATAGCAATCCAAACGACTTCATATCGATGAGTAATTGACATGAAAATTGTCAGAGAATTACTTTTATTAATTATCGATCAATTTCCCACCATATCATCGTTTTCGAACAATCTCGAATCAAGACGACTTCTCGAAATTCGTTGATTCCTGCAAGTTAGGGTCGCCGTATTGTTCATCTTTAAGCCCCACTCGATTCTATGACATATATCACATTCATACAAATAAAAAATTTCACTTCATCTTGATAAATAAAAAATTTTTCATTACACTTGGGTTCAAAAATGAGTTTATAGAACGTTATTCAAAAGAAACTAATCGTATCCTATTGATACAGTGTATTGCCTGCCCTCCAATTATCTGAAAACACGATATATATCTATAGTGACGTCAACAGTTTTATTCCTCAAAATGTGACTTTACCCTTAGACAAGCTGACTGATCTCTCTCTAACGTAAGCAAACGACTTTCTTTCACTGTTTATTAAAAACCAGCAGGGGTCCGAACAGAATGACTAAAGTACTACAGAGATTATTATAGTTAATATTTAGAAAATATAATTTTTATCACATTCATGGATTAATATATAATAGTTTTTTACCAAAATATGCATCAATGTGTAAATTAAAAGAATTCATCAAGGACTCATTTGCTAATTTGACTAAGTTCCTGAAATTTTTTATCAATCGATACAATTTGAAACACAAAAAAACACGAATTTAAGAGTACATCCCAAATACAACACTTTCCTTGGTAAATTTCTTTATTAAAAAAAATACGCATTAATGTGTATATTCAAAAAACACTACACTATTCTGGATCAATATGTTTTTTAATAAAATATGCATCAATTTGTATATTGCTAAAATCATCGCGGATTCATTTGGTAAATTGTCTGGATTCCTGAAATTTTTTTAGCAATTCGATTCAACCATTAGATTTGCCAGAAAAAAGCACTCCAATTTGAATATAATAACATTGAAAAATAAACGACGCTTTCGGACAATATAGAGTGCTTTATTATAAAATGTCCAACGTTTCAAGAACTAACCGTTCTCATCTTCAGGGACTAAAACATGAACAAATTTCATGTTTAAAAATGAGAAATTTTTACAATAATAAAATTAGCCTGACAAGAAAACGCATATAATTATAATATCTCGCCTAAAAATAAAAATCCACACATTTAACACTTCATAATAATGATTAAACTATAATTTTGAACAGTTTAAAAAAATATATTTATAACTAATGTCGTTATAAAACGTCATAATTATAATGAATTATAGAGCAGAACTTATAACAAATGTTCTGCTCATTTGTCAAAACAAGACTGATTAAATTAGACAATTTGTAATTAGCAATTGTATGTAAATATAAACACAGAAATTCAGTGACAAATTATTGTAACATAAATTAAGATGCTCAAATAATCATCTATTTTAAATAATCCAAGATTGCATTATAAGAAGCATTGAGATTTTCTATATCAGTTTTTACATTTATGCAATTATCGCCTTCTTTTTTTATAATGAACAAAAATTTATATCGGTTCCTTACTATGGACAAGTTTCGGAAAATATCAAAAGATTATTGTCTAAATACAATATTAAAACAATTTTTAAAGTAAATTCTACACTTGATAAATTTATAAAATTGGGTAAAGACCATTTATCTTCAAAAGATAAACCTCATGTAGTTTATAAAATTGCTTGTTCTTGTGGAAAGTGTTATATTGGACGTTCTTGAAACGTTGGACATTTTATAATAAAACACTCTATATTGTCCGAAAGTTTAGTTTATTTTTCAATATTATTATTCTCGGACGTTAAAGGATTTTCAAATATAATAACATTCTCGACACTTTATCGGATCAATATCAAACTTAAAAAATATTACGAGGATTTGAAAAGTAAGAAAATTTTCATTCTCACGGTCTTGCAAATTTGACTGAGTTCCTGAAACATTTTCTGCATTTTTTTTCTTCGATTCCGAATAAGGAAACTGGAATATAAAAGTACTTTCCAAACACTACACTTTTCTGAATCAATTTGTTTTTTGATAAAAATGCATCAATGTGTATATTTTATTTTATTTTATTTTATTTTATTGACGGGACAAGCCCTTTATACATATAACTTAAAGATACAAATGGCATCTCAAATAAAAAATATTAGCATTACAACCAGTATGGCTTTCTTAACTTTAACGCAATAATATTTGACGTAGTGTTGAGGTGAATCTATTTAAACTATTGTCAAAGAAGTCAATTAATTCAGACAAATTGTTAGCCTCAATATGAAGTCTATTAATAGTAGAGTTATTTCCATAGTTAGTTCTGTGAAAAACAATAAGAAATATAGAATAACTTTTAGTTATTTTTAATTATTTATTTTTATTTATTATTTTTTTATTTATTTTTAGTTATTTTTTTATTTATTTTTAGTTATTTTTATTAGCTTCTAGTTATATTGCTAAAATAATCTCGGATTAATTTGCTAATTTGTCAGGGTTCCTGACATTTCTTTGACAATTCGATCTAAACCTTTAGATTCGCTACACTCAGAAAAATTTTTGTTTAAATTGAATAAATTTTGTTTGAATCAACCAAATTCTATCTTTGATATACGGTCAAACAAATGTTTGTTTCATTCGGACAAATAATTTGTTTGGTTGAGTTTTATTTAAATCAAATAAATGATTTGTTTGAATGAAACAAATTTTTTCATAATTTATTTATTTTTATTCACATAAAAATGATTATTTATTATAATTTTGATATTATATTGTTCATTTAATATTCAGTTTTAATATATAAGCTGAAACAGAAAAATCATATTATAGAAAAATCTACCGGGATGGAGAATCGAACTTGCGCCCATAAGATTCACAGCAAACCATCTGATCCACGAGGCAATCGTAGAAGATGGAAAATACTTTATTTTTGCAACTTTTAACTTAGAACAGGAGTAATTTATTGAACCAAATTTTTTATTTAAATTTAACAAATTCTGTATTTGAATCAAACAAATTATTTCTTCAAATAGAAGAAGCAAAAATTTTTAATTTGTTTACATCAAATAAATATTTAATTCAATCAGACAAGAAAATTGTTTAAATCAATTATTTTAGGTCAAACAAATATTTTTGTTCAATTTAAACAAAGCTTTTTCTGAGTGTAGAAAAAAGCACCCCAATTTGAGTATAATAACATTTTTGACATTTTCTTGGAACAATATCAAACTTAAAAAATAGTACATGGATTTGAAAATTAAAAAAAAATTCATTTTTAAATTTGACTGGGTTCCTGAAATTTTTTTTGTATTCTCTTTTTTTTAGCTTTATAAATTAACTGAACTCTTTATCTTCTCGGAAATTTTGAAGATAAATATCTTGATTTTCTTTGCTTTTATTGAAATTCAGTTTAACTATGCTACTTTATACTGCTTCACACAAACTTAATATTTAAATAGTTTGTTTATAAATCAGAGATAATGAACTCGTTTGTTATTATTATACTGTAACTCAGCAAATCTTTCCTCAAAATACCTACTCTCTGAGTTTATTCCAGCTGAGTTAAATTATGAAAATCAGTTAGTTATGTCAATATATCATCACAAATTCCACGACAAGTTTCATTCATTATGGAATCATTTTGATGTATGGTATCAGACGTGAGTTTCAATTGGAAACGAAAAAGAAGATTGAATTACCCATCTTTGTGTTAAAATCATTATTGGTGCTGCTTCACGCTCTTTAAGATTAAACATAATTTAGTAGCTCAGTTCTTAAAAAGTCCATGAAGCTTTTCCAATATTAAGCTATTTTCAAGAAAATTGTACCGCATTAAGAACATTAAAATTCAGTTTCCACAGCTTTTGTTAGATCCTAGTTTTTAATCATTTATGATTTTCAATAGAAGTAATCTCGTCGTGTTATTCTATCCTGAATACTTATCTAAAATTTATACTCATTCACCTGCAAATTCAAATTATATTCCACTTCTGAAAATTTAGTTTTTATATATAGAACTTCTGGGCAAAAAGAATGGTCGTTTCTAATAAAATCAACTTTCTGTATGTATATTTTTAAAGAAAAGATACTATTTTATTGAGCAAATGAAACCAGTATATAAAATTTTTGAAATCATGTGACCATAAAAGTATGAAGAAATGAAACGATTATTATTAATCGTCGTTGTATTATTAAAGTCTACTAATATCATTTTCTTTATTACATGAACAAAATTGAACGCGGGCATACCAACGGCTCTTTTTCTCAACGATAAGCATCAAAATCGTCTTTCGGGAATGTGCTGCCTGTTTGAGTCGTGTCTTACAAAGAGTAATACAAATCTGCTTGGAATTTCTCCCTGTTTTCTTCAACGCCGTAGACCTTTCAATTGTGCTTTCCTTAGAGATAAGAGGTATATTAACGACAAGTAGGAAAAGCTGTCAAAAGGAATTAAATTTAAACTCCCTTTTCTCAAGTTAATTAATTTTCACTACATTTAACAACAAAGGATTAAAAATTTGTTATTTGATAAACTTCCGCACAAAGAGAAAATGCTTTGTATAATTGAAGCTGCTTTTAAAAGGTAAATGATGAAGGTTCAGTAAAGAACACCAACATTTACTGTAACTATATTTATTAATGAGTACACGTACAAAAAATATGATACCTTAAAAAATTTACAAATGTTTTTGACATTTAAGCATAGTTTTACTTTAAGAATAACTTGGCGCAATTCTAAAATAAATATATTATAAAATAAATGTTAAAAATAATTATTTATTCATATAAGGTGGATTTCACGTGAAATGTCCAACTAAAAAAAAGTGTTCCCATTTATTTCAAATTTTCGTTATGAACACTCCTATGGGTCTTATTCATTTACTACAAGGCGGCACACTTATTTGATTTTTATTATTAAAGTTGATTCTTTATGACTTTATCTTATCTTTATTCTTCTATGTATTAAGATTGATTCTTTTATGTATTAAGATTGAAGAATTCACTTGCATTAGATATATGAATAAATAATTAAAGCTTATGACTTGAGTTAGCTATGCCACATTAACATGTTATTACATACATAAAATGTTTTAATGGTTTTAATAATATCAAATAAAATGTCGTTGTTACTAGGGATAATCAACAAAAACTCTGTCTACTGTGAAATTACTTCATGCTGTTTACCATAGCGGAAATTTTCCAAATGAATCAGACCACATGAAATAGAGAGAACTTTGATATCTTTGGTTTCTTTCGAAAAAGGTAGTTTGGCAAAGATCCAAATTTCTCTGCAGATGGACCGACTTAGAAAACTCATTGCAGGACAAAAAGTCCAAACCGAAATGTCCATATCAAAAAGTCTAAAGTTACTGACTTTCTAAACGAAAAAAAATGTTAATGAAGAGTAAATATAGAATCATTGTTGTCCACAACAATCTATGCACACATATATTCCATTTTGAACAACCGCAGTTTGTAGATAATTAGCCGCAAAATTTGCCTAGAGTCACCTGAAACCCTAAAGATTACAATGGGTTAAAAAAAGTTTCCTTTTTAAATCAAGACGTACGTACTCTTTTCGCTCTTGTATAAAATTTACTATCGAATTTGAAATATACAAATTTGAAATATACAAATTTGAAATATACAAATTTGAAATATACAAATTTGAAATATACAAATTTGAAATATATATAAATTTTTATAACCTATATTACAATTTCAATTACTCTTATAACTCCATTGAAATTAATAGAAGTACATTTCCGTTAAAAGTTTTAATCTTTTTCCATATATTTTTCTTACCTAGCATTATACTTAATACTGAATAATCTCTAATCCAGAAGATTATAATAATTCTCCTCTATTATCTGATATATTTTATAGCAGTTTCCGGAGAGTTTTTTGCGCAATACTTGAAGCATTGGGATACTTGACAGTTACCCTTATCGATAGTAATCTGAATTTTGCTTTTAACACAACCAGATCAATTTAATACTCAACATGATAACTGATCGTAAAAATATTTCAAGTGCTATGGACGAGTGTATTGGACATAGCATATTGAGTTAGAAAAATCACGTAAGTAAACGAGGCTATCGATTTATCTCTCCAAGATAATTTAAATGAATAATTATCCCCTGATAAAGGGTCTAAAAGGATTTGCCGTTCCTTCAGCGGGCGTGACAACCTATCGGTAACCGATGCAGGCTCTGGATTTTCTCGGATAATTTACCGACACCCCCTGGAGTCTCTCCGGGTCTCGGATGAATTAACCTTATTTTTCAATTTATCCCGTCCCGTCCTGGGCCGTGGTTGGTCCGTCGCCTTTTATTTTATCGTCACGATCGGTGTTAACAAGAAATCAATAGATTCGCATCGTTATCGCTGTATAACTCTATTTATGGAGATACACGTAGGATAAGCTTATATAAAACGCCCTGGTCACATTACACACACATCGACATACGCAAGCATTATAACATCGACGAGGATTGTAGCACTATGCACCCCGCGGTTTTTCACCACTTTCCAAATGGTAGCCTGCCGCGAGCTGAGTGCCCCTAAATGCAATCTATTTACTTGACAATGCCTACAGGGTGTCTCAAAGGAACCACGCGGAAAGTCGAGCTTTCAGCAGGGCGCATTATCGTCCGCCGAGAGGAACGTGTAACGCCACGTGATAAATTTCCTTTTCGCATCGCATCAGCCCCGTGACTCAACCATCTCCCTCGACTTTTTCACAAATAAAATCATTCCTTTAAAAGTAAGAAAAATTGTTAGGAAAGCCAACGCGAATAAAGAAAAATAATCAGTGATATAAAACTTTACTTTCCTTCTAGTACTTCAAAGAAAACCAATTACTTCACACTGCACAGAATTTCAAGTTTCATTGCGTAATAAATCACGAGGCAGTGCCGTAACAGCATTTCTGTATCATGCATTTCTACAAGCAAATCTGTTATCATAGAAAGTATAGCTCGAGTGCTTGTAGGTAAACATCAACACTAGTAGTTCAAGAGTCGAAATATATTTACTTAATAAATTCAATTCACTAAACTAAATCGCTAAAATGATTTTATAGTATCGAATTTAGTAAAAGACATTGCAATTTAGTATATTAACGTGTGTTAATTTTATTTTTCAGTTCACTTTCTTTTTACTATCTAAATAAAATTATCAACGAGCAAATTATTATCATACAGTCATGTCTTTCATGCGACGAAGAAAACTTGATAACTTTCAAATTGATTCTCGCAGAATCATAAATTTACGCAGTTTGTTAAACATTTGCATTCAATTAATAACGAAATTATACTATATTCAGAATTAACAATGCAGCGATGTGAATTATAAGCAAAGTAATAATTTCGTGGCTTGAATTCAAATCGAGTTGCACGCTGCAGAGGGTAAAGCGTAGAGACAGATCATAAATTTACACTATCGGAAATATCGAATGTCGAAATGCTCCTAATACATTTTCAAATAAATTGGAGTTTGCTGCATTTTAAAACATAAATTGCTTCTATTCCACAAGAAAATAATCTCCTAAAGTTATTTTTTAAATTCACACTAGTTCTTATGTGTTTATAATTTTTAAGATATACATTTCTGTGGACCATTTTTTAATAAAGTTATAAAAAACATAGTTGAGTAATGTTTCGCGCAGTAGAATAGTTTCTTGTGAACAGTAACGATTTACTTCGTGTACATTGTAACGTTTTTCCTTCTCTTTCTGTCTCTCTCTAAATTAGAGAGAGAAAGGTATGCTACAAAAATGGGTGTCGGTGCCCCACGAAGTCCGTTGTTTAAATTTGTAGAGTCATTCTCCGGGCGCCAGGCAGACAAAGTATCTGTCCGGACTTCGTCACTGTCCACCGGAACCGAATACGACTCGGCTAGCTCACCGTCCGAGCAAGAAAATCAACGCTATGACGTGGGTATCGTCGGGGAGAAAGAGAGAGGGGGAGAGAGAGAGAGAAGTGATAACAGAGTTCTTTTTCCTTTTTAACACACCAACTAAATAAAACGCTGCACTTTGAATCTAATGTTACTGTTTCTATTTAATGAAACTAAGAGGTGGAGAGCCGCACTTCCTGACAACGAAACGATCAGCCGGCCGGCGTCCCAAAATGGCGGTGTCCGTCTTTCACCGTGCCTTCGACCCGTCGACAGCCTTACGCCCCTATTTCTTCGGTTTCCCATCCTTGCAATACCCAGCGGAGTAGCCGAAAGCCTACCACTCACCTTTTATCAGGTTTAAGACTTTCTGATAATCCATTCTTGGATAACACGAAGACTTATTTTCGGGTGTGGTACTGCTCAAAACGCCGTTCGGTTGCGTGACCTGATTCGTACTGCTGGGCCTCTTGTCGGTCCCCCGCGCATGCACTTGCGCGCATTGGTGAGGTAAATCCTGCGGCCGCCTAATAGATGGCGCCACCGCACGGTTTTGAATCGTTCAATTGACCAACCGACTTGAATATTTCGTCTCATTATTCAATTAAATGTAGACTTAGTTTTTTGAATATTCACCGACTGATCGTTTTACAATTTTTAAAGATTGAATATTAAGCAAATATAAATAAATAAAATAAGTATTAATGAGTCCGAATCTGGCCGCAACGAATTAAATATTCTCTTTGTTATCGATCCGCTAATTTAAAACAATAGTAGTTTCGTTTAATTTTATAATTAATATTATAATTTAATAGTATATTATTAATAATAATTTAATTAATTTTATAATTCGCCATAAGATTGGGGCATCAGACCTCCTGACAAACCTCAGAAACGTAAAAGAAGTGAACCTGATACTGAAGCTGACATGAAAGGGGTACCTACCTCTAACAAATTCCAACCTCTTACTAACTGAAGAAGGAAATGGATACAATTGACTGCACTTATCACACTTATCCTACTAAGGACCAAGCCACCAAGAAACTGGTAATAAAAGGACTACCAAATATCCCCGTCGAAGAAATTCGTGCTGCACTGATTGGATTGGGACATGATTGTGTTAAAATCTCGATTTTGAAGAAAGCCCCACTCTCTTAAAACGAATCAGCGAAACTTCGCTGATT
>WNHD01005112.1:919-11429 GCA_011057455.1 Ganaspis sp. Gsp50 | reverse complement strand
GGCTTAACGTTTTACAACTATCGATTTAAAATTTGCCAGACTAGAAACTCGCTAATATTTTGTAATTGGACTTTGGAGTTTTCGAACTTCAAGCTCTTTGTTCAAAACTAAAGTCGATTCAGGCCTTTTAGTCCAACGTTTTATTCTACTAATTTTCCTGACTAAAAGTACTTTTCTTCTTTCTCAGAAGTAAGCCTTTTTTGAAAAATTTTTATTTTAAAGAATTTTCCTTTTATAAAACTTACCAGATGTAGAATCGGGATATTTTATAGTTCTTTGGTAATTTATAATCGAAAAATAAAGTCCACTTGCTTTAGAAATCGATTAAAATATAAAAGAGGATTTGAATTTAGCGCCAGTGGCCCTCTGGAGGGACGCCATGGAACCTATGATGCTACAGGCCCCCTGGAGAGACGCCACGGAAGTTGCAACGTCACCAGCGGCCACTAGGGATTCCCCAAGAGTAAAAAGACCGTAAAAGCAACGATTTCTTTTTCTTTCTTCGGTAATTTTCCACAGGGATGAAAGAAAGTCTCTCCCAAAGATTAAAAAATCTCTCCTAAAGATTAAAAAATCTCTCCCAAAGATTAAAAAATCTCTCCCAAAGTTTAAAAAACCTCTCACTAATGAAAAAAACTTTCACAGATGATAAAATTGACTTTTGAAAAAGTCTTCCCCAAATGAAAAATCACGGAAATGAAAAATGATTTCAGTTTACTTAAAAATCATGATATGTCCTTGAAATTGATTTCCGTTGAGACTTTTGTGAAGAACTCGACACCGGAGGTCAAAACCCACCCAAATGTCTAGAACCGTATAAATTCGTGGAATTTACCGGTAGCCCTGAAAATTTACAAGAGTATGCTTAAAAGCAGGCCGGGAGCCTGAAACCTTAAGAGACGATATAATCCGCGGAATGATGAGAATGCTGTGAATTTCTGTGTTTATCTTTTCTGTGGTTTGTTCTGGAGGTGCTGCCGCGAGTTCCGGTGGTGCCAGTCGTCCCGGAAGTATGATGACTGTAACCGCTGTCGCTGCCGAAGCTGGAGTCGGGTTGGCCCTGATAGAGTCTTCCAGAGGAGACTTGATCGGGATCCCTTGGAGTGTAGTAGACCGGTTGTGTGTACTTGTCTTCGTTGTAGAGCCTGTCAGTGGGTTGAGAGTATGTGTCCGAGTACTCGCCCACTTGGGTATAGACAGGAGCGGCTTCCTGAGTCTGAAGACCGAAGAAGTCAGTGCCATATTGAGAGTACTTGTACTTGTCGTTGGCCTTCCAGGACTTGTCCCTGTTGCTTCTCCCCTGGCTGGAATAGTGTTGCAGGGGTCCCAGAACTGGGACACTTTCGTAAGGGTTCTCCTTGACTCGAAACGCCTGAGCTGCTGGCATCGGTGGCACAAAGTACGGCAGCCTGTGGGCCACCGAAGGGACGGACTGTTGTCGTTGACTGTTGTTGCTCGTTCGGACTCCTCCGACACCTGCGAAAAAACGGAATCGGTTTAATCAAAAGTTCGCTAATGGTAGTTTGTGTCGACAATAACTTCCCAATTGTTTATAAGTGTTGCTGTTTTTGTAAACTGAAAAAATGTAAGGACACAGCAGCGTCGATAAATTAGCTTTTGTAGGTAAAGTGCATGTCTGCTGTGGCGCCATCTGACGTCGGAATGACTAACTCCTTTGTCTGAGTTACCACACTGCCAGTAGTGATTCGCCAAGAGAAATGACGTGCAATGTTTTGGAAGATTAATTTAAGAGAGAAAATAGATTTCCTACAAGGTACGTTGTGTATTTAAAAAGTTCTTTTTTTTAGTACGATCGAATTTTGTGAACAAAAAATTGAAGAGTGAATTCTCTCCGTCGAACGAGTGAGTACAGAATGACGACTCTGACAAGGAAAATCAGAAACGTAAGTCAACGATTCCTGAAAATGCAAGCTAACTCAAGCTGTATAGAAAGGAAACTTCTTTTTTTTTGTACGATCGAATTAAAATTAAGTCTTGGACAAAAGGAATGAGTCTTTTGTTCGATGATTAATAACAACATTGACCTAACCTTCAAATAGTTTCGTCAAACCAAGCAGAAAAATTTTTCCGAGGAAATCAGTTTCTATTATTACGTTACATTTAGAAATTGTAAATTCAATTATTTGAAAAAATGACATCCATTTTAAAATACCGGGCCGGTGCTGCATTATAAAAAAAAATTCCTAGTAAATAAAATCCGCTTCGAAATAAATTTTGAATAGAATATTGAAATAATTTGAATAGATATTGAAAGATTTTTTTGAAATAATCGGGTAAAAAGAAATATCCAGTTGAAGGAATATTCGTAACGCAAGACACCGGAAGTAATTGAATTCTAGAGTTGAAGAGTCCATGTAGACAAAACTGTCCGAGTGGGTCATTCAAGCATACATATACCCTTAGGAAGTATCTTGCGAAGAAAAGTCAGAATAGCACGTTCGGAGATTTTCAAAGGAAATAGAATAGAAAAGAATATTGAAACTAACGATGACCAATTCCTTTTTTTTCCTACGATACTTATTGATTAAAATGTCAAGCATGTATTTGACAAAATTTTTAACAATCCCCAAATATTTATTAAAAAATTGTAATTAAAATATTCAATTTTTGTTGTTGTGTGTTCATCGGTTAATGTTCTTTGGTATTCTCAATGTTCGTTTATTTTATTACTACATATTCTTTTCAAATTCTTTTTTTTTAATTTTATCCTAAAATTTTTTTTTTTTATGCTAGAAAAAGGAAACAATATTGATTTACCTGCAACGCTGGGGAAGTATGGAAGAAGATGAAGCATCCCTTCGTGGAATTCTCCTAAATCGTGGTTTTTATCCCTTTTACGTCTATCTAAGCTCCTTGGGCTCTTGCCCTTTCGTTCCCTTGGAAATCTGCCACCGACCGGACACGTTCCCCAGGCAGGTCCATTTAGGGTGAGCATCTTCGCCTCGGACGGCTCGCCAACCGAGAGTTCATCCTCTGCAAATTCGTCATCACTGGGGACAAATTTCGTATCCTCTGCAGCGAATCTCTCCGTCGAAAATCGACGTCGAGGATGATGACTATTTAACTGATTTCTTGTATTCAATTCGCTCTCTTCATCCGTCTCTGGATGATCGCCTGAAAAGAGAAGAGAAACATGAGTAAACTGCAAGTTGAAAAAAATTAATAAACAATTAGTGAGAAAGTTAAAATAAAAAATGAATTAAAATAGAAAGTAATATAACTGAAACAAGTAAAATCAAAATTTTCTCTTTAAGAAAGCAATGCATAAAAGGAAAAAAAGAGAAATAAATAAAACAAATATTTTTCAAATGCATTTTCAATTTCAGCAAATGGTTTCATTTTCTTTTTATTGCAAAAGGTATTATATTTATTTCTTGTAAATTGATTGTTTTCTTTTATGTAACATTCTCTTCTGCAGAACTGTCAAATGTCGAAAGGCTCATCTTCATGTTAATTAGCTGTCTTCCTAATGGGAAGAATAAGTTAAAGGTCATGTCACGTTTATCTCTCGGAGCAAAAGCCACTTTGTGTGATGAAGAGAGATAAAAAAATAAAAAATGATCTCTCTCTCTCTTCTTTCTAGACTCAGAAGAAAAGAGTCAGAAAGAGAGAGATAGAGAAAAAGAAAGCGAGAAAGAAAGATAAAATGAGAGAGAGAGAGAGAGAGAGAGAGAGAGAGAGAGAGAGAGAGAGTGAGGACGATGCTTGAATGGATAAAGAGTAATTAGAGAGAGATGGAGGATAATATGGTAAAGAGGTGTCGCTTGCAAGCTCGTGTTAGTCAACAAAGTTCAGCCAGTTCAGCTCGTGTTAGTCCAACAAAACTGACAGACGAACATGAACAGACGGACAGACAAACACTCGTACCCTTTTCTTAGGACCAATTGACGAAAATTCCATTGAGTCAGACACTCAGATGCATGTCTCTTCTGCAAGGAGACAATCTTCATCATTCATTTTTACCATTCAAATTTCTCATTTTTTCTTTAATTCAATTAAATTGATTTCCACCATCTTTTCTTTATTACTTTTTCTGACAATTTGCAAAGATTTACATATTGTTCTCAATGTGGACTAAACATTTTAGTTTGCACATTATTTGCTGTAATCACCTTAACTACATTATTTTACGTCAGCTACAGTATTTTCCTTCAGATATAGTATCGTACGTAAGCTACAGTATTTTACGTTAATTACAGTATTTTACGTTAATTACAGTATTTTCCGTAAGGTACAGTGTTATATGTAAGTTATAGTGTAATACGTAAGTTACAGTTTAATGCGTAAGTTACAGCATTATACGTAATTTACAGCATTTTATGTCAGACGCACTAATTTACGTAAAATAAAGTATTTTGAATAAATTACAGTAATTTCCGTAAGTTACAGTATTTTATGGAAGTATTTTACGTTATAGTTTAATGCGTAAGTTACAGTTTAATGCGTAAGTTACACTATTTTACGTAAATTATAGCATTTAACGTTCGATATAGTATTCTACGTAAGTACAGTAAATGACAGTATTTAACTTTAGATATAGTATTTTACTTAACCTACAGTATTTAACGTAAATTACAGTATTTAACATTCGATATAGTATACAGTATTTAACGTAAATTACAGTATTTAACGTTCGATATAGTATTCTACGTAAGCCACAGTATTTAACGTAAATTACAGTATTTAAGGTTAGATATAGTATTCTACGTAAGCTACAGTATTTTACGACATTTACAGTATTATACATAAAATACAGTATTATGCGTAAAAACAGGATTTTGCGTAAATCACAGTATTTTACGTAAGTTACAGTATTTTACGGAAATTGCAGTGCAATACGTAAGTTACAGTACCTTACGTAAGTTACAGTACCTTACGTAAGTTACAGTGCAATACGTAAGTTACAGTATTTTACGCAAACTACAGTATTTTGCGTAAATTACATTTTTTGTGTAAAGTACTATATTTTACGTGAGCTACATTATCTTACATAAGTTATAGTATTTTACGTAAGTTACAGTGCAATACGTAAGTAGAGTATTTTACGTAAGCTACAGTATTTTACGTAAGCTACAGTATTTTTCGTAAATTACAGTATTTTTCGCAAACTATATTATCTATCGTAAAATACAGTGTTTTGCGTAAATTACAGTACTTTACGGAAGTTTAAGTATTTCACGTAAGTTACAGTGTTATTCATATCTTACAGTATTACACGTAAGCTACAGTAATTTATGTAAAATGAATGTAAGTATTATACAAAGTAATACGTAAATACAGCATCATACGTAAAATGTCGCTTTGTACGTATACTGCAATATGCGTAAATTACTGTATTGTACATTGTATACAGTGGTTTATGTAAAAGAACTTTGTGCATAAAATGCAGTATTACATAGATTTGTAAAGCTTCTTCTCTGAATGCATAGGAAGATTATCATAGTCAATTTCAGGTATTCTTTGCACTTAAAAAGTATAAAATTTTAAAGCGGGAATTAATTGTCACGATACAGAGTTTCATTCGTTTTAATTAAATGTCTCTCTATTCGAGAGTGGATGAGCATTTCAGAATTTTTTCCAATTTAAAACATTTTCTTCGTATTTTACTAAGTTGGGTGTTGTTTTTTTTAAAACTGTGCTGTTTTTATTTTTAAATTATTTAGAGCGAGCACTTTGCAGTAAGAGAAATATGAAACTGGCATAAATATTAAAGTTGAGAAAATTAAATGGCAATTCTATATTTGGATAAATTAATCTCTCATTAAGAGAGCAGAACTATTCAGTGAAAAGATACACGAGTATAAATCTAAAAACAATTTTGCGTGGAAAATGTAATTTAAAGGGAAAATAATAACAAGAGTAATAATATTTATGATAGTGAGAATAGTATAATAATAATTTTGTAATAATTTTAGTATAATAATAATATAATAATATAGTTATATAATATAATTATTATTATATAATAATGTAATTATACAATAATATAATTACAACAAATAAAAATATTTAGAAAGAAAATAGACAAGGTATTTTCAGTTGATCCAAAAAATTTGAACTAAATTACTCTTTTACAATTAGAGAGGGAATTTTCTTCTAATTCGATTAAACAATAATCCCTGATTCTCCTCTAATCCCCTTACCTAAGTTTACCTAGTTACTACAATTTCACATGATTCAATAGGTCGATTAATTCGATCCGACTGATTGCGAGTAATTGCATGGAATAATCTTGTTCTAAGTTCTTTTATCTACTACCCAGTTAACAATTGCATTGCAAATACCTCTTAAATAAAATTGAAGCAATTTTTTAAATGTATTTTTCGACCCCTAAATTTGTTTCAAAAAATTACAATAAATACCGAAAAGAAAGAATAAGCATATAATAATTCTTTTTGTAAATAATAATAATGAGAGTGAAAATAAATAATACAATACAAATATAATATAAATAAATTATAATAATTAAATAAATAATAATAATTAAGTAAATAATAATAATAATTAAATAAATAATAATAATTAAATAAATAATAATAGTAATATAAAAATAAAATAGCCAAGCTCACCATTACTAAGTTCCTCGTAGACAGGATTATAAAGGTCCTGGGAAGAGTAGGGATCTGGTCCAGGACTGCTGCAGACGAAAACCCCTCGGCCACCATCCTTGACGTCCAACATCTGTGGATGCGAAGGGCTCGTTAGAAGAAAATAAAAACATCCACACGTGTACTAAAGATATAAATTATTATGGCCAGGGTTGTGTGCTTGTTAGGGGCATTGTTCGTGTGAGAATTGTCTGTTGGCTATGACCGGGAAACAGGTCCAATGTGTACACGTATTATAGTGTCTCGATGTTATCTCTATGGTGCTTGCTACTGCCATATAAGGAATAAGGAAAAGCTCCTTAGCGCTGTAAACTGTTGGCTTACCGTTGTATCGTGTTATATGCTTCGTGCCAGAGATTGAGGTTTACGCCACCTTCCAAAGTGGCTTTGCATGTTCCCGATCCAGGAAAAATAAAAAAAATATATTTTTCAAACGTCACACCATTTTCCTCGGAACGAATTTTTCCCCTCAAGATTTTCTTATTGCAGTAAATTACGAAAATTCCGTCGGAATCGCATTATTTCTTCATTTTGGAGCTGCTTTTATTTTTTTGGTACTATATCTTTGGTATTGTGTTCGTTAGACGTGATTTTCTCAAGAAGTTTCGTTTTTCAGAATCGTGATATTAGGGATTGTTAGGCTAATAGTCGATTTAAAGTTTAGGGAAATTTGAATTTCGCGCCAATAGCCCTCTGGAAGGACGCTCTAGAACTTGTGGCGCCGATGTCCCTCTAGAGGGACGCCATGGAAGTTACGGCGCTACTGTCAACTACTAGGGATTCCCCAACTTCGAAGAGGGGTTCCCCGACTTCACTTTCTTTGACAAATTTCTTGTAATCTTGATTATTCACCGACAATAGATTGCAATTAATCTTGAAAAGCATTTATATTCAATAATATATAATTTACAATAATTACTTACATTGTTTTTTGATCTACTGTTTTAGTAGTTGAAATAAGACCACTTGTGAACAGTACTTTTAGAGAGAAATTAAAAATAAAGGAATAAATTTATTGCTAAAAAGGTAAATAACAGTCTTAAAGTAAAAATAATTAATTATCTTTGGAGCAGAAAGCTCGATAAATTCTTTCCTTTAAATTAAAAATAATTAAGTTCGCAATATGAATAATTCTAAAATTAATATTTACACTTTGCGTTTCGTGCTTACAATTAGTTTGAAAAGAAAGTTGTCAAAAGACAGAAAGAAAGAAAAAACAAAAAGAAAGTGATCGGGGAATCCCTAGCAGCCACCAGGAGTGCCACAGCTTCCGTGGCGTCCCTCCAGGGAGAAAGTAGCGCCCCAGTTTCTCTAGCGTCCCCCCAGAGGGCGACTGGCGCCAAATTCAAAACCATAAATCGAGTTTTATGCCAGTATTTCTCAATCCTACGATTCTAAACGACTAACAAAATTAGAAAACATAATTTCTGTCAATTCCAATGTGAATAAAAACTCTCCAAAAGCAAAATTAAAAAAATATAAACAAAATACAAGCAAATTACCAACGGAAAAATAAAAACAGCATAAAATAATAACTCTTGTTGTTTGAAAGTGCCGAAATTCGCCAAACTAAACGGGAATTATCTTCTCATCACGCCTGAAATATTCGCCTGAAATAAAATTAAGCCGGGTGCTTTGACGGCTCAAAGGAAAATTTTAATTTAAGAGTGTTTTGTTTTGCAACGAGACTATCAAGCGATAAAAGTGAGGATCGCCAGGACGAGGGGAAAATTCCGTCGAGTGACGGCAAAACCACGGTAAAATGCAGCCTCCAGGGAGAGCTTTAACGCTTTCAGCGTGTATCCGCTTGGCGATTAACTCGTTTCTGCCCTTAAAGACTCTCGAGATCCTTTAACCCCTGGAGCTCAACCCTGTGAGAATCTCCCTCAGTAAAAACAGACTCCATACAACCATCCAGTAAAAGTTGACTGTCAAATTAATCGATTCTAATTCACTAATTTTTTTTTTTAACTTTCCATAATCCTTCGATATTAATTAGCTGATTAATTAATCTTTCTCCAAACAGTTTTCCACCTGACATAAATCCTTCAGATGCAGATTTACAGTTCAATGTTTCTATCAATCTTTTCTCGTTTTTAATTAATCTCGAGTGTTCGGGGAATTTTTTCTGTTGATTTTTAAATAGTTTTTTTTCTTTTTGATCAAAAATACTTCGTCGGGAACATTTTTATTAGAGCGGAAAATATTTTTTTGGATCAAAAATTAAATAACGTTGATGGAAAAAAATAAAAATAATAGCAATAATAATAATGGTGCCAAAAAAAATAATAATAATGACAATAATAATAACAAATAATAATAATAAATAAACATAGTAAGAAAAATAGTGAAAAAGAAAAATGAATAAAATGATTAAAATGAAAAATATTTTTAAGGGGATATGAAAAACTTTGTTAATTAAGATTTGAAAATAAAATTACACTTTCAGTTTTATAAATTCCATTAGGTCTTAGCTTGAGATTCAACTGGATGCTAAAAATTTTATAAACTCTCGACTTTCAAAGTTTTACGAACTTGGTAATCTTTTTCATTTACTTTGAGGATTTACTTGTCTCTTTCTTCACTGAAGATGAAGTCATAAAAATTATACGATCTATAAAAACAGTTGGGAGTTTAAAATTTATGCAAAGTTTTTTTAGAAATCTTTTCAAGATTTTAGCATTCTCTACCTTTGCTCTTGTTCAAAAATTTATGCCATTTTTTCTTAAAATATAAAATTAGTTATAAAAAGGAAAAATTATTAAATTGTCAAGCTTTCTTATAAAGCTTATTCTTATACAAAACAAACTTATTCAAAACAAAAACTTATTCAAGTTACAAACTTATTCTTATAAAAAAACTTTTTTTTGAAAATGGAATATTTATGCCCGTTAATTTGGTAATAAAAACAAAATAAAAAATAAAATAATAATAATGCGTGTAATAAATATTAATAAATAGAATTTTCACATAATGATATTTCAATTTTCTTTTGGAGTTCACAAAACGAAATAAAAATAAATTCAACGTTATTTTATAGTGGAATTGTAATTAATGTTTGTTGTTGTAAAATAAATGTTACAGCGTGTTGCTAAATTTTAGACAATTGAAAAGTTGAGGAAGCAATTACTTTATCAGACTTGCCTCGATACCAACTGACCTGGAAGAAGGCAATTGGCACCCCTGATATGGTAACAAGATTGCTTAGATTACAAGAATTAACTTCAAGTACTTCCTGATAAATATAATACAAATTTCCAAAACGAATATTATCCATAGAAATAAAAAATGTAAAATTTCAAAAATAAGTATTACTTTACTATAAATTATTTCCCTTGTCTTTATTTATAACAAATTATTTTTATAATTTTTATTATTGCTATTATTCTTATTATTATTTTTATTCTTATTATTTTTATTCTTATTATTATTTTTATTCATATTATTATTTTTATTCTTATTATTATTTTTATTCTTATTTATTATTATTATTCTTATTTTTTTAGTATTATTTTTATTCTTATTTTATATTATTATCCTTATTCTTATTCATATTACTATTATTTTTATTGCTACTGTTGTTTCTATTGTTATTTTCATAAAATTTTTATTTCTGACACGTTCTGTAGAAAGGGACCTTAGACGGAAGAAATTGTAGGTTATGTTTGATAAGAGGTTCAATACGATTAAGTCTCTCCTTTTAATTATCTGCAATAAAAAACAGTCTTTCTTGATAGTAAGATGTTCAAGAAAAATTGTTTTTGATTGTAGAAAATTAGAAGACTTTAATCACGTTAAAAGTGTCATCAAACATAACCTACAATTTTTTCCTTCTAAGATCCCATTCTTCAGAGCGCCTAAAATTTTATTTTGTTATTTTT
>WNHD01005111.1:0-10512 GCA_011057455.1 Ganaspis sp. Gsp50 | reverse complement strand
AATCGTTTTTCAATTATATTTGTCTGAAAATAATTGAAATCGTTTTTCAATTATTTTTTGTTTGAAAATTTAAATTTATTCAAGTAAACAGGCAAAAATTGAAATATTTTTTCAATTATTTTTTGTCTGAAAATTTCAATTTCAATTTATTCAAGTGAACGGGCAATAATTGAAATAATTTTTCAATTATTTTTGTCTGAAAATAACTGAAATTTAATGAACCGAATTGCGAATAGGATTCAAAATGAAGAAAAAACAAGAGAGAAAAAATAGAGAAATTTCCGAATGAATTTTGAAAATTGATTCCAAAGGAAAAATGCAATTGAAAATTGGAAAAATTTAAAATAATTAAAATAAGAGAAGGATATCACGAGAAACGACGCCAAAAAAGATAAGAATTTAAATTAACGAATAGATTTTCAAAATAGTCTTTCTTACCAAAAATGGTAAAAATTACCTACTAAAACATATACGAATTTTCACAAAAATTGGAGAGAAAACTAAAGAAGATAACATAGAAAAATGAAAAAATGAAGAACAAAAGGATAAGAACTACAAAAAATAAAAAGAAAAACACAAAAATCCTGATGTTGGAAAACGTCTAAAAATAGTATAAGAAAGTAAAACATTGAAAACGTAAATGATACAAAAATACAATAAATACAAAAATATTTTAAATTATTTTCAAATATTTTGAAGCATTTTTAAATATTTTGAAGTATTTTAAAAGATTTTGAAGTACTGGGAAGTGTTTGGAAATATTGTAAAGTAATTTTAAGTATTTTTGATTATTTTCAAGAAATTTTAAATATTTTTAAGTAATCTGAAGTATTTTAAAATAATTTCAAATAATTTGAAACATATTAAAGAAATTCTAAGTATTTTGAAGTATTTTAAAGAAATATTAAGTATTTTTAAATATTTTGAAGTATTTGGAAGTATTTGGAAGTAGTTTAAAGTATTTTAATGTAGTAAATGTATTTTTAAATATTTTAGACATTTTAAGTATTTTTTAATATTTTGAAGTATTCTGAAATACTCTTGAAGTATTTTAAATCCTTTTAAAACACTTTGAAAAACTATAATTTTTTAAAATCTTTAAAAACACTTGAATATACTTCAAAATATTTAAAGACACTTAAAAATGTTTAAAAATATTTAAATCTAATTAAAATTACTTTTGCATACTTTAAAATACTTTAAAATACATCAAAATACTTAAAATTACTTATGAATAACTCCAAATACTTCCCAATATCTCAAAATATTTTAAAAATACTTCAAAATATTTTAAAACATTTCAAAATACTTTAAAATCTTTAAAAAACTTCAAAATGTTTAAAAATATTTAAATCTACTTAAAATTACTTTTAAATACTTTAAAATACTTTAAAATACTTTAAAATACTTCAAAATACTTCACAATATTTCAAAATACTTGAAATTCTTTATATTACTTTATGATACTTCAAAAAACTTCAAAACATTTAAAGATACTTCAAAATAATTCAAAGTATTAAAAATACTTAAAATACTAATATTTTTATTTTATTTTATTTGAAGTATGTACGGGTGAGAAAACCCTTTACAGTATTTGATAACACTTTAAAATTCTAGAACAAAATTACAACCATATATGTTCAAAATGGCCAAAAAAGAAAAAGTACAATTATAAGCCGAAATATTTTTCAATACTTTGAATTATTTTGAAGTATCTTTAAATATTTTGAAGTCTTTGAAAGTAAAAAAAAAAAGTTTTTGAAGTATTTTAAAGTAATTTTGAGTACGTTTAAATATTTTGATGTATTTTCAAATGTTTTTAAATATTTCTAAGTGTTTTGAAATATTTGAAAATATTTTAAATTATTTTAAAGTAATTTAAAGTATTTTTAAATATTATTATGAAGTATTTTACAGTTGTCTGAAGTATTTTAAAGTACTTTTAAGTATTTTTGAATATTTTTAAGTAATTTTAAGTATTTTTAAGTAAAGTGAAGTATTTTAAAATAGTTTCAAGTAGTTTGAATTATTTTAAAATAGTTTCAAGTATTTTGAAGTATTTTTATCTTTTTTATAAATTATTTAACACTTAAAATACTAATATTTCTAAAAAATTACAACCATTTTGAAGTATCTTTGAATATTTTGAATTACTTTTTTAAAAATAATTTTAAGTATATTAAAATATTTTTAAATATTTTTAATTGCTGTTAACTATTTTGTTTATTTGTTTGTTTATTGTTGTAAACGGATCAAATAACCCTTTGTATATACAAAAAATTACATATTTACAATGATAATAATTTATCTGATCGCATCAGTCGGAGAAAACATTTTTGTAAATTAAAGACCGCAACGACTTAATAAAAGATGAAGATGATTTTGAAGTATTTTGAAGTGTTTTTAAATCTTTTTAAGTGTTGTTAAATATTTTGAAGTATTGGCAAGTATTTGAAAATATTTTATTACATTTTGTTTTAAAAAATATTTGAAGTATTTTGAAGTAGTCTGAAGTATTTTAAAGTAGCTTCAAGTGTTTTTAAATATTTTGAAGTCTTTTCAAATATTTGGAGTATTTTGAAGTAGTCTGAAGTATTAATGTTAAAAAATTATTAAAAAAAAATGTATTGAAAATTAGAGGAAAAGGGGGAAAAATACTCGATTTTAGGGATTTTTCTTTAAAAAAGGGAGAAAATGAGGGGAAAAGGGGTAAAAAGGGGATTAGGTAAAAAAGGGGACGAATCCCTGCTAATTATTACCAAACGTTTATCGACTGATGTATAAAATAAAAACAAAAAAAACAAAAACTTCCTAAGGGAACGTGGGAGTACAAGGTATTAAAGTACAGTTCAATTATCGTGGTAGAAAGTGATTTAATGATACTTGACTTGCAACAAAGTGCGTCGTACGATAGCACCCTCAATATTCCCTAACTTAAAAAAAAGAGCTACTAAACTACTGTACTTTTTTTGTTCAGATATTCGTCAGATACAAAAGAAAGTAGTTGCGTTTTGGCAGAAGACGAAACAACGAAATTGGCTGCTCAGTTGCCTTTAGCGGCGCGTATTATCTTGCAGATCTCGATCCAAGTGCGCCCGTAGGAGCTGCAGATGTCACAGACCTTGGGCGAATTTGAGGACGTGGCTTGATTGCTGTGACATCCAACGGTGCTCGAGGACGAGAGGCTCACCCTGTCAGAGGCGCTGGCCTCCTGCGAGTTTTTCAGTGTCAATGTGAGATTGCGCAATTCTTCCACGGACGGAAGATATTTCTTATTATTTCGCACTCGAAGCGATGCCGGGAGTGTGGCCGAACTGAAAGAGCTGCTGGGCCTCGAGGCGCTTGAGGGCATTTCGCCCTGGAGTGGCGACCTCGAGATGCCAATTGAACGACCCGACGGCGACGAGAGTCGCAGACAGTGCAACAGGCTAAGTCAATCATTGAGAAGACCCTGCGACACGTTCAGCAGTTGATCCTTGAGCGCGCGAAACGACGGTCGTACCTCGGGATTGTGGGCCCAGCAAATCCGCATCACCTGCAAAATTTCCTCTTTATTTATTTATTTATTTACAAATTCATTTCAATCGTTATTTCAATTTTATTTTCGCATTCAAACGCGATTCGATTAGACGAGTTTAAATTCATTAAACATTTAATAGATGATTATTAAAATTGCTTTTCATACTTAGTTTTAAGCTTTTCATTTTTTTTGTAATGGGTATATGCTCGTATGATGTATAAATAAAAAATAAATGTGTAAACAAAAATAATAATGAAATAAATGTGTAAAAAATAAAAGAAATAATAATGAAATAAATGTGTAAAAAATAAAAAAAATAATAATGAAATAAATGTTTGTCGGTGTGTGACTTATCTAGTTTTTAAGTTAACGCAAGGTTTGTAAAAGTGTAAAAGTCCGAAAGGATATACATTGGAAATAAATATACTAATAATAATAAAATAAATAAAAAAATAAATAAAAAAAATATTAAATAAAATAAATTTTTAAAAAATGAATAAAAAAATGCCCTTTCAAATGTAAATATAAACAGATAATGAATAGGAATATAAAAAAAAATTATTAAGTACAGCATATTTTATTTTTAAAAAGAAAATCTACGATTAAAATTTTTTTGAAAAATTGGAAAACAAAGTGATTTGAAACCAATTTCATTTATAAAAAACTGCACATTTTGCCGATTAAAATGATGAGAATGTAAAAATCACAAAGTGTTTATTAAGGACGTTCTACTCATTGACATAACCTCAAACTAAACAAAAGTTTTAAATATGTAGATAATTTAGAAATTTCGATAGTTTTAAATATAGAATAAAATATAATTACAGTTGATTTTAACAAATCCAGTTGTGCAATTTACAAAAAAAATTTGTTTTAGTCAAAATTTGTTATAAAATAATAATTATTATTTTGTATTTTTTCATTAAACTTAGTAAACAATTGCAATTTCAGGGATCACAGTCGTTTTTTTGTTCAATTTTAGGTGCAAAAGGGGATGTTAAAATAAAGAAAAAAAAGAACATAGTAATGTTCAAAAATTTTAAAAACGTTAGTTATAATCTCTTGCTATTAATTTAAAAAAAAAAAAACAAAATTGATTTCCTTTCATTCAATGAGTTTTCCATGATCTCCATAAGAAAAATAGAAAAAATTCCATTATATTTTGCGGGTGTGTATATGTGTATGTAAAAAAATTAATTTTTTAACATTTTGTAAGAACAGGTATAAGAATTTGAATTACTTTTGAAAAAAAAGAAAGTTTTTTAATTAATGCTCTTAGGGTTATTGCAAAAGTAATTTTCTATAGAATCTAAATTACTCAAGGTCATTATTTGAAATATTAAAAGCATTTTAAGTATTTTGAAGTTATTTTAAATATTAATAAAGTAGAAATTAATAAAGTATTTTAAATATTGTGGAGCATTTTGAAGTACTCTTGAAGTATTTTAAATCCTTTTAAAACATTTTGAAATACTATAATATTTTAAAATCTTTAATAAAATACTTCAAAATACTTCAAAATATTTAAAGACACTTAAAAATGCTTTAAAATACTTCAAAATACTTTAAAATCTTTAAAAACGCTTAACAATATTTAAAAACACATAAAAAATGCTTAAAAATATTTAAATCTACTCAAAATTACTTTCAAATACTTCAAATTTATATTACTTTAAGATACTTTAAAATACTTCAAAAGATTTCAAAATACTTCAAAGTATTTAAAAATACTTAAAATAATAATATTTTTAAATACTTTGAATTGTTTTGAAGTATTTTTAAATATTTTGAAAAATTTGGATGTAGTCTGAAGTATTTTGAAATATTTTAAAGACATTTTAAGTTTTTCAAGTATTTTAAAGTAATTTTTAGTATATTTAAATATTGTGATGTATTTTTTAATGTTTTTAAATATTGTTAAGCGTTTTTAAATATTTCAAAGTATTTGGAAGTATTTGGAAGTATCTGAAAATATTTTACATTATTTTATAGTAATTTAAAGTATTTTTAATCATTTTAAAGTATTTTAAAGTTGTCTGAAGTCTTTTAAAGTATTTTTAAGTATTTTTGAATATTCTAAAGTAATTTTAAATATTTTTAAGCAAACTGAAGTATTTTAAAATAGTTTCAAGTATTTTGAAATATTTTGAAGACTTTTAAGTATTTCTAGATATTTTGAAGTATTTTTAAATATTATGAATTACTTTGAAGTATCTTTAAATATTTTGAAGTCTTTGAAAGTAATAAAAAAGTTTTTGAAGTATTTGAAAGTAATTTTTATTATATTTAAATATTTTGATAAATTTTTTAATGTTTTTAAATATTTCTAAGTATTTTGAAATACTTGAAAATATTTTAAATTATTTTAAAGTAATTTAAAGTATTTTTAAATATTATGAAGTATTTTGAAATAGTCTGAAGTATTATTGCTGAAGAATTATTAAAAAAATTCTTATTGAAAATTAGGGGAAAAGGATGAAAAATATTTGATTTTAAGTGGTTTAGGGAATTTTCTTTAAAAAAGGGAGAAAATAAAGGGAAAAGGGGGAAAAAAACGGGATTATGTAAAAAAGGGGACGAACTGTGCTCCCTGCAACTTTCATCGAATTTTAATAAAATCTTAACCTATTTTGTTGTTTGAAATATTCTCTAGAGTTATGTTTGTTTGGTTTTGTTAAATAATTTATTGTTTAAAAAATATAAACAAAAAAATTGTATTTTAAAAGAATTATTCTAAATATTAAAAATATTAATATTAATATAAAGAATTCTATTTTAAAAAAATTATTTTGAATATTCAACGGACAAAATTGTGGAAAAACTTTCATAGAATAAAATAAGCTATTGCTTATAAAAATTGGATAAAAATTCCAATTGTTTATTAAGTCTAAAGAAAAAACACAAAATGTAAAATAACAATTATTTGACAACAAATTTTGGCTCAAACCAATTTTTTCTGAAAATTGTATAACTGGATCTTCCGAAATTTGTTAAAATAAATTCTAATTATATTTTTAGTCTATATTTAACACCGTATTTAAAACTGTTGTTTAGTTTGAGGTTCTGTTAATGGGTTGAACATCCTTAAAGAAAAATTTACGATTAAAGATTTTGAGTTCCTTTTTGTTCATTTTTGAGTTTCTTTTTTGTGTATTTAAGAGTTTCTTTTTTGTCTATTATTGAGTTTCTTTTTTGTCTATTATTGAGTTTCTTTTTTGTCTATTATTGAGTTTATTTTTTGTCTATTATTGAGTTTCTTTTTTGTCTATTTTTGTCCCTTTTGTGCCTTTTTTGGTATTTTTGATGATAATACGGACGTTAAAAATAGCAATAAACCTCATAAACTTCTTTGAAGCAGGCTTTCGGTTTTTCTAAAATGATGCCACGTTGAACTCGTTCAACGACTTCGGTATTCTTCAGTCTTCCATAAGGCATCTTTCCACAGGTGAAAATCTCCCACATGAGAACCCCATAGGCCCAGACGTCGGACTTGGAGCTAAATCTCGTGTAATTCAAAACCTCTGGAGGAGCCCATTTTATCGGGAATTTGGTACCGCCACTGCTAGTATATTGATCGTCCAGAACGTACCTAAAAATGCAATAATTCTTCAAAACTATTTTTAAAATAAATAAACAACTGAATCAACCAAATAAACAAAAGTACAATTATTTTTTAAATCAAGTATTTTCTACATACAAGAATTATTCAATTCTCTTAAAAATAGAATAATTTTTCAAACTCCATTTTTAAAATAAATATTTCCTTGAATAAATTCACAAACAAATATTAATAGAATAATTTTTCAAAACCTATTTTTACAATAAATATTTCCTTTAAAAAATAAACAAACGAATAAAAATACAATGATTATTCAAAACAAGTGTATTTTAAAAATACAATAATTTTTTAAATAAAATATTTTTAAAATACAATAATTTTTTAAATAAAATATTTTTAAAATACAATAATTTTTTAAATCAAATATTTTGAAAATACAAGAATTATTCGAAACAAGTCTAATAAAAATACAATAATTATATAAATCAAATATATTTTAAATACAAAAATTATTCAAGTCTCTTGAAAATGCAATAATTTTTTAAATTCTATTTTTAAAATAAATATTTTCTTGAATAAATAAACAAACGAATAAAAATACAATAATTTTGCAAAACTGTTTTTAAAACAAATAAACGATTGAATAAGTAAATAATGAAATAAACAAAAATACTATCATTCTTTTAATCAAGTAGTTTTAAAATACAAGAACTATTCAAAACAAGTCTCTTAAAAATACAATAACTATTCGAAACAAATCTCTTAAAAATACAATAATTCTTCAAATTCTATTTTTAAAATAAATATTTCCTTGAATAAATAAACAAACAAATAAAAATACATACAATAATTATTCAAATCCTATGTTTAAAAAAAATATATTCCTTGAATAAATAAACAAACAAATAAACAAACAAACAAAAATACAATAATTTTTCAAATCCTATTTTGAAAATAAATATTTTCTTGAATAAATAAGCAAACAAATAAACAAACAAATAAAAATACAATAATTTTTCAAAAACAAAAAAAAAACACTTTACTTTCCATCTCTTTCACAAATAAAATACGCGCAATTTATCCACTTCTGAAGTTACCAAAAATAAGTCAAAATTCACAAAATTACAAGACATCCGCTTTAATTAATCAAGTAAGATTCTACTCGATAATGAATTAAAACGAGTCGGGTGGCTGTTTAGAAATTATGTAAGCAAAGTTTTCTCTTTGAACAGAAATGTAGAAGAAAAGAGAAACAGTAAGGTGGATGTGTAATTTCTCGTGGAATCACTTAGAGACGAAAGACTTGGCGACTTGGATAAAAGAAGAAGTGGGTGTTACCTGGCGAGACCAAAATCAGCTACTTTGACTACGTTTGCAGAACCAACGAGGCAGTTTCGCGCCGCGAGGTCCCTGTGGATGTAATTGTGCCTTTCCAAGTAAGCCATTCCCTTGCAAACCTGAAAGCAGACAAAATACACGTGGGATTACGTTATCTCGCTGACGATGACTTTTTTCCCAAGAGGAGGATGAGGAGGCGAAAGCATCGCACACTTTACAAAAGAATAACACCGGCAATAAAGAATCAAGAATGGAGAATAAAGAATAAAGAATAGAAAATAAAAAATGAAGAGCGCGGAATCGATTTCAGAGAGGAGCGATTCTCTTTGGAGTAAATAGCAAATAAAACTTCTGGAGCTTCTCTCAAAATTGTACTCGGGAATATATTTTCCCTTTTATCTCTCTTTTTCAATGTTTTCCTCTTTTTTAAACTTTTTCATTTCTATCTCTTTTTTTTTGTTTACTTTTTTTCTTTTTCTACTCTTTTCCCCTTTTTCTCTTTCACTCTTTTCACTCTTTTCTCTCTTTTCTCTCTTTTTCTCTTTTTCTCTTTTTCTCTTTTTCTCTTTATCTCATTATCTCTTTATCTCTTTATCTCTTTATCTCTCTTTATCTCTTTTTTTCCTTTCTTTTCCCTTTTTTTTTTATTTTTATCTTCTCTTCGTCTTCAGGGTTTCGACAAATTTTTCTTCACAAAATTCCATGAGGTTTCCATGAGAAAAATAGACAAATTTCCATGATGTTTTTTAATATATTTTTAATTATTAAATTCTTTTCAATATTTTGTAAAAATTTAAATAATTTATGATAATTATTTTCAATTGTTAACAATTTCAAGTAATTTGAAGTGTTTTTTTTTAATATTTTCAAGTATTTTGTAATATTTTGAAGTATTTTAAAATATTTTGAAGTATTTTGTAATATTTAGAAGTATTTTAAAATATTTAGAAGTATTTTAAAATATTTAGAAGTATTTTAAAATATTTTAAATATTCTCAAATACTCTGTTTAAATACTTTTAAAATATTTAAAGAAACTAATATTTTAAAATGTGTTTATAATTTATTTAATACTTAATGCTAATATTTTTAATTGCTTTGAAATATTTTGAAGTCTTTTAAAGTATTTTAAAGTAATTTTAAGTATATATTACAATATTTTGAAGTATTTTAGTGTTTTTAAATATTTAAAAGTTTATTTAAATATTTAAAATTCTTTTTTTCCTTTTCTCTTCGTTTCCTTTTTTTCTGCCTCTCCCTTTTTTCTTTTTCCTTTTTCCCTTTTCTCTCTGGAGAATTTTTCCCTCTTCTTTTACGAGTAAGAAAACGGCCGTGTTAAGTAATTCCTTGAAAATTCCATTGAATCTGTTGCATTTCATGAAAAAGAGAAAAAGAATTTATCTACGACAACGGGTCCATTTTCAGCGAAGAAAATCATTCGAGAGTCGTTAAATTGCATTTCATTGCTACTTTACTTTTCGTCCACTTGGAAGGAAACCTTTCAAGAAAAGTGGAATTTTTTATTTTCTTTTTTAAAATTATTCACTCAAAATGGAGACTGAGAAATTCTTTTGCTTCCTCAGAGGGAAGCATTGTTTTTTTTTTATAAAATAGAAATAAAATTTTTTAAAATAAACAGCAGTTTATTTTTATATTAAAACCAAGAGACAATGAAAAATGAAATAAAACGAAAACTGAAAATAAAAAGAATAGAAACAGCAAGTAAAATAATATGGAAAACTGTAAATTGAAAAATACAAATTGCGAATTAAAAACAAATGAGAATTTGCAATTTGGGAAAAAAATTTGTTTATTTTCTGCTCACCTGTATACACATATCCAATAAAAGTCCTACATTTGTTCCAAGAGTTGCTTCATGTCGACGGAGGTAGTTTAAAAGTGATCCATGTCGCATGTACTCGGTGACTATATAAATTGGTCTATCTTTACTGCAAACACCGTAGAGTTGGACTAGGTTTTGGTGCTGCAGTTTCCTGCAAAAGAAAAATAAAGAAAAACGTCAATTTAGAAGATATGTACATTTTTAAAAATCAGTGATATGGTTAAAATTAAATACAAAATAATAAATAAATACA
>WNHD01005110.1:0-10513 GCA_011057455.1 Ganaspis sp. Gsp50 | reverse complement strand
TAATGAAAACGCAACTCAAAAACTATAGTATTTCATAAAAAAATAGAAATCGATTTTTTTGACGATAGGTACCTTTTCTCCTGCGGCGTCACATATAACAAAGTTTATTTTATTTTGAGTTAACAAGGATTTCAAAATATGCGCATAGAAATGAATAATAGAATAGAATTGTGCATAGAATCCACAATTTTTAATTACAAAGGCATAATTCTTAAGTACTTTCTTTTTTTAGTAAAAGTACACAGTAAAAGTAATTTGTTAAAGATTTATAAAATTAGAAAAAATCTGATAACTTTTTTTGCGCGATACAATTAGAAACTTGTTTTTCAATCAATTTTTCAATATCAAACATTCAGGAATTCAATATGCTATCTTTGACATTTGAAGATCTTTCCACGTAGGTTCGTAGTTTGTTAAGAGCTTCTGTTGCTTGTCTATTTGTTACAAAGTCAATTATGCATTGTTAGTACCTCGTAAGGGAATAATTTCTTCTTTTATAGTTAAAAACTTACAATAATTCGAGTAATCGAGTATTTAGGTATTCATCGGGAGAAGTTTGCCATTTTTTCGACTTATTGAGGATTTCGACTTAACGAGTTTCGACTTAACGAGTTTCGACTTAACGAGTTTCGATTTAACGAGTTTCGACTTAACGAGTTTCGATTTAACGAGTTTCGACTTAACGAGTTTCGACTTAACAAGTTTCGACTTAACGAGTTTCGACTAAACGAGTTTCGATTTATCGAGATTCGACTTATCGAGCTTCCACATATCGAGCTTCCACTGTATAATGAAAATCAATTTTTTCGAATTAGATACTTTTCGTTACGAATTCTCTAAATCATGAGCGGAAGTTCGTTCGTTCTCTCCAAGTGGAACACTTTTTAAAATGATCGTAAATTCGAAATTTCAGTGAATCATTACCTCAAAAATTATCCATTTTCATCGCATGTAACATGAAAATCGCACCCTAACATGAAATAGTGACTCACGCTGATTCAGATTCAGATAGGATTTAAAAAAATGTCGATCCAATTACTTCAGTTTTGGATTAAAAATATTCCCAAAAGTACTTCTGATTAGTGATGCAGTTTTAGAATCCTTTCTCCCATAAAAGAAAAGAGACTTAAATAGTGCATTTATTTGTTTTCAATGTACTTTTTATAAAATTCGGAATTTCATTTCCGAGATTTTAATGATTGATACTTCCCTCAAATGCATCAGTATTTCTCATACGTTTCCATTTTAATCTAAGAAATTTTCGGCGTCATAGCTCCATGATTTTATTTGATGTAAAAAATTTCATATTCCAGAAAATTACTCAACGCAAATCATTCCACTCTGCTAAGAAACATAAATCCCGTTCAATATTAAGCATTATTTATTACAAACATCGTTTGAATTAATTTCAATCGTTTGTATTAATTCCAATTGTTTGTATTAATTTAAACCGTTTGTATTAATTTCAATCGTTTGTATTAATTCCAATTGTTTGTATTAATTTAAACCGTTTGTATTAATTTCAATCGTTTGCATTAATTCCAATTGTTTGTATTAATTTAAACCGTTTGTATTAATTTCAATCGTTTGTATTAATTTCAATCGTTTGTACTAATTTAAATCGTTTGTATTAATTTGAATCGTTTGTATTAATTTGAATCGTTTGTATTAATTTAAACCGTTTGTATTAATTTAAATCGTTTGTATTGTAAAATTTCCCGCATCAAATCCTACAGACAATTAAAATGTCCACGCATTTGAGTCTGCAGAAAATAGATTGAAAAATTCCAAACTCGGATTCCCTTCGTAACTCGAGACGTGATTCACCATTCGAGGTGAATTCCAGTGTCAGAACGAGATTTTCCTTTTCCACGTGAAGAATCCAGTAGCCGAGTTTGAGGAAGCTCTTGGAAGATACGCTCTTCATTCAACAAGCGAGAGCTAGCGGCATCTTCGTCTCTCGTACTTTTTGTCATTTTCTTTCTCACGAGTGTTCTGAGCAGGTCGAGACTTGAAGAAGAAGAGAGAGGCCGTCAGCTGAAGAGAGAGAGCGCGGTGAAGAGCTCGGAAGAGAAGTGCGGGGGCCGCCTTACTGCCGCAAGGGTTCCCAGGGCACGTGGGAAATGCACAGTAGTCGCTGTCAGGCCCCCACTCGTAGCTGGTCCAGCACTCTCCCTACCAGGAGATCCTCTTGCGAGCCATCGCCAGCACTTTGGCTCCGCCTTTCAAGATCTCCTACTTCTCGGATTGGATATTCCATCGGCGGATGATCGCCTCCTCCGCGAGATGAGAAAAGTAATTCCAGGGTAATTCGTGGTTGGACGAAAACGGGGGTTGGAACCCCTATGGTTTAGAAGAAGTGTGGGTAGGTCTTTAGGGTACTTTTGACAGTGGTTGGAAACCTTGCAGAAGGAAGGTTCCGGGGAGTGAAGAAGGCGCAGAAAAAGATGATGATGATGAGGACGATGATGATAGTGAGGAAGACTTGGATGAGGTCGAGATGACGAAGAATAAGTGCGCGTGGGTTGCGCAACCAGAGTGAAGAATCCGCCATTGCTCGAAAGACCTACGCCTCCGACCACCCCCGCCAACCCGTCTCAGACGTGACCACAGTATTTCGCATAATGAACCGAGCCGTATGGGAATCTCGAGGAGCTTAGAGTTTAAGGCATCTTCGTGATTCGCCCTGGGCGCGTACGACTTTTGTCTGCATCTTCTCTGCTTCCGTCGCGCTTTCTTCTCTTTGTGATACCGGAGAAAGGGTTTTATTCCCGCATCACGCCGAGGCAACAAAATCCAAGCCGGAGATTTGGATAACGAAATTAGTCTCTTCAGTGACCGACAATTTAGATGGGCTGCAGATTGAGTTCAATGCCAACCATTCATTTTAAATAAAACGTTATGCGAATAAAGACCTCCAAACTTTTTGTTGTGTCTCAATTCGTATACTTAAAGTGTTCTCTCTTTTTTGCAAAATTGAAAGTTTCGTGAACTTTAAATGAAATGGTAAAAAAAAAAGTAAAAGTTTTTTATTGAAATGTTCTGATTCTGTCTTTTGCATTTTAATAGAAAAGTTGTCAGAATGAGAAAAGAGTGAATGATCGTGTCGAATCCAGATGCGATGGTGGTCCTGTTTATCACATTTCTAGCAAGGATTGTGGCTTCGACGCCACAGTCTTCCTGGGAAACAAAATGGCGACAAACCGCAGAAGCACATCAAAGTTTGTCTCGCAAGAGAAACCCTTAATAGAATTAATTTCATGCTTTTAAGTGAATAGGTGATTCACATACTTAGGTTGAATTAACTACACCCACAATTATGACACTTCCAGGACTGAGTCTAATTTTAAATTTATTAAAATAATTTCACTCCCGCAATCTTTTTTATGAAACAATAACTTTCAAAA
This sequence comes from Ganaspis sp. Gsp50, assembly GCA_011057455.1. Lineage (NCBI taxonomy): Eukaryota > Metazoa > Arthropoda > Insecta > Hymenoptera > Figitidae > Ganaspis > Ganaspis sp. Gsp50. The sequence goes on along the minus strand of WNHD01005110.1, from coordinate 7,106 downwards.
CTGTATTCATGTTTGGTATATTTCTATTTCAGCTGCGAAAGGAATCATAGAATAATTTCTAAATGTTTCCATACGTAGTATAATAGTATTCGCTTTTATTTTCTCTAAGCATAAAGAAAAGGGAATAAACGTACAAAGGAAAAGGATCAACTAAAAGAAAAGAGAATAAACGTAAAGGAAAGGGATCATTTTAAAGAAAAGGAAATAAACGTAAAGGAAAGGGATCAACTTAAAGGAAAGGGATCAACTTAAAGAAAGGGATGAAAATACACGAAAAGGATAAACATAAACGAAAGGGAAATGTACAATTCCGGTTATAGAATCCGTGAATCATGATCATCTATTTCGACTGACGAGATCATTGCCTCCAAAAGTAAGTATCACAAGTAGTGGCCCGTGCGTCACATTTTACGGTGACACATTCCTGTTCTAAGGAAACCGCATATTCGGAGACTTGATCAGAGGTGCCGCCGTGTTTACAGGACAGCGATAGCGCAGGAAACGGAAACTGACGGAAACAAAGCTTGGCAAACAGACGACCGTCAACTTTGAAGAATATTACCAGGGCAAATATAAAGTATCGCTATCACCTCAAAGACTGTTCCCCTATCTTCCAAAACGACACACGAAAAAAATCACTTTTTAATTCAATTTTCAACAAATATTGATAAAATCTCTTTTGATTTACAGGATCAATAAAATTAACAAGTCTCGAAGGCTTTTTGAAAAAAACCAAGATAAAAGAGAGAACTCAAATAAAACAAAGTTGGTGTATACGATAATTGTTGTACGATAATATTGCATAATGTGAAAAACAGAAAAATATCTTTAGAGAAATACCTTTAGAAAAATATCTTTAGAAAATATCTTCCTTTTAGAAAAATGTCTCTTTGACAGAACAACAAGAAATTTTCACAGTATTCCACAAATCATAAGAAAGTTCAACAGTTTCTCAATCAAATAATTAATAGCATTACAAGTGGAGTGGCTTGTAATTACAAGGCTTGCAGTTCCGGGGAATGTCTGCCGCGATAGAATTGACTTGTCATAATTTACGAGGAGAGTGTGTACATTTATTGCGTTCGAAGCATTTCAGTTTATCTCCGACTGAACTTTACTAGGGACTACTATACGCATCGAATTGATTTATTCCACACACCAACCTTTTTCAAATTTCTCCTCAAGTTCCCATTATTGAGACTTTAAACTCAGTCAAAACAATGGAAGACAAAGATTTCTATTAAAAATTTTGCTAAATCGAATTATTGGTATATAACAAAAATTTAATTTTTTTAATTTAATTTAAAACGTTAATCATGAAACTTGAAAATGAATAAGACCAAAAATGTCGGTGTATTAATATTCGGCTGAATGTCGATGGCCGAAATTTTAAAAACTGAATGAAAAACTCATAAGTTTTGATTATAATCAAAACTACACTATAGTGTATTTTTGATTATAATCAAAACTACACTATAGTGTATGTAGCGAGAAAAAATTGTTTGGCAAATAATTCTCTTAAAAGAATGATAATACTCGGGAGATAATACCCGAGCGAGTAGTGCGCATGTGCGAAAAACAGCAGTGCGCGTGCGTACGTTCCACCATCCACTGCGCGTGCGCACAAGGCAGAAAGATGCCACAACGATCAGTGCGCAAGCGTCTGATCCCGCGCATGCGTATAGTGCAGAAAAGATCACAGCAAACATTGCGCACGCGTATGTTTCGCTAGTATCAACGCGTGCGCACAGTATTACGAACAATTCCAGAAATAAAATAAAAATAAAGATAGAAAATAAAATAAATAAACTTTCCACTCAACTTCATAATCCCCAGCACAAACGAAAATTGTAATTAAACAAAATGTGGAAAATATTTTTCCGCACCCTAGTTAAATTGACTCATCTCAAAAAACATAAGTGCTTTTGCCTCTGCGGAAGTGAAAAGTATTCGTTTCTCACTGACACCTCGCTTCTATTTCCACGTGTCTTGACTGGTTGAGCTGTCGTCGATAGCTGCTTTAGGTGATGGTAAATATAAATACGAACCGTGACAAATATTGTCAGAAGCAATCGCCTGGTGCTAAGTTCCCAAGAGTAGGAAAACGCCAGATGAGATAACGAGGCTCGATTAACGACTACGGGGCCTTCTGGGGAAACAGCAGGTAAGGCCCCGGGGCCTGATTTTGAGATAACAAGCTGAAAAGCGACAAACCTCATCTAAGGAAAACAGAACAAGGTACAGAGCGGCAGATAATGGGATCTCCCAAGTTGTCGGGTCCGCTTGCTGTTCTGACGATGAATTATCGACTGCCACCCTGAAAATAGGCACTTATTCCCAGTGGGCCTAAGGTCCTCGTTTCGGTGGCTCGTGGCCCGCAGGTATGCAGCCGAAAAGTGGAAAGTCGATATATCTCGCTTCTCGCCTTAAGTAATTTGAAATCTCTTTTTTACTGGAGATCTTTCACTTGGTGAGATTCTGGCCTGATGAAGTTGTTGCGGGCTTCCTTTTAACTTGAGTGAAAATAATAATTTAATCGATCGTGAATGAGGAAATTTTTACTCGAAATTCTGTACAGTTTTGAATAATGTACAATGTTTGGTACCAGAGCGTTCGTCTGGAATGTCTCGGGTGAGGAAAAAAATTCTAAGGTTAGTGGGCGCGAACCTTGAAGGATGACCCTCGCGTCTGGTAAGCAAGGCTTTAAGCAACTGAGCTATTGGTTTGTAGTGTGTACATTTAACGGTTGTACTCTCGGTTATACTTTAAAAGGTAGATAGATGTACAGTTTTGAACATTGGTTGCAAATTTTTATTTTCAATGCACGGTTTGACATGCGTAGTAGATGAATGACAGTTAGGCATGCGCAGTATTGATGCACGAACACTACGCATGCGCACTAGTGATGAACGATAGTTAGGCATGCGCAGTAGTGAAGTACGACAGCTTCGCATGCGCAGTAGTAATATATGATAGCAAGGCATGCGCACTAGTGATGTTCGACAGCTACGCATGCGCAGTAGTAATATATGATAGCAAGGCATGCGCACTAGTGATGTTCGACAGCTACGCATGCGCAGTATTGATGCACGAACACTACGCATGCGTACTAGTGATGTACGATAGTTAGGCATGCGCAGTAGTGATATACGACCGTTACGCATGCGCAGTAACTATAAACAAACTTTATTCATGTGTAACAATGACTAATGACTTTTAAACGTGCAAAATGATGATCAATAACATTTACATTTACAAATTATTAGACAAAAGGTACATTTCGAGACTTTATTTAAATATAACAAGTTAAATTTCTGACAGTAAATTACGGATCAAACTTTTGACTTATAAAAAAATTGATTCTCAATTACATAGTTTGTTGAATACCAGATTGAAATTTTATTAAAATAAAAAATATGAAAGTAAGACATTAATTGATGCAATTAGTTTAAAGTGACAGAGGATGGAAATTAACGCTAAGATATTTCTAATGAAGGAATTTGAAAAAGCCTCGGTAGCGAGATAAGTTTCTCGTTACAAATGATGAATCGCGTCGGATAAGATCTTCGCATTGCAAGTTCTCTGTCAGCTTCTGGATTTTCAACGCATTGGTATCGTGCTATCATGCCCCATAAGTTATATGTTAACTGTCTGATCAAAATGGGAAAAGACCTCCAACATCGTTATAGACTTGCTCATGTTTCCAGAGTTGCGATTATCGTTTCGCTCGTAACAGTAACAATATTTTGCTTAATTTTTCTCTGTAGGAGGAATTTTTGCAAGAAATTTTACATTACGAAAATAGATGGTTGCATCAGGATTTTATATCCTGTATTTTCACATTTTGAAGCTTTCTTCCTCGCTGAAAAATCATAATATTACGACGTTATTGTTGTAACAAACAAAATTCGATCAATCGTTACTAAAACATTCTTTGTATGAGGTATCTAATTTTATTATTTAAGAATTGTTTTGAATTATTTAAGAATTGTTTGTTTATACGAATTTTAATTTTTTGAACAAAAATTGAAAATACGAAATTTGGCGCTATGAGGAAGGATAAAGAATATTTAAAAGCATTTGAGCAAGAAATGGAATAAAGATAGAATGAAATAAGCTGGGAGTACCTAAAAATGTGAGAATTGAATCAAGAAAATAATTTGCGTGGGTAGTGGTGTCAAAGTTCGTTTGTTCTCGGAAGAGGACGGTTAGGAATGCAGGATACAATGTAAGATGTAAGCCATGGATGGGCCTCATATCTCTTGTGGAACCACCATTAGGAATCGTTGGCGACACAGTTGTGTGTACGCACACATTTGTGCTGGGTGCGTCCGCATATCTACGACTCGCGACTTCTCGCCGAGAGAGAAAATGTACTGCTTTGATGTTAGCCGCCGTTGCGGGGGACAGATATTATCATCGTCTTAGGGGACCTCTGGTGCTGGTGCCCATCTCATCGGGCCCACCTTATACTCCGTATTGCTTGCTCTCTTCTGCTGGCGGCCTCAGTCTGGCTCCGGACATGCGACCATGTGATCAGGCGACTTTGCGTTTCGTCGGATCCCTTCGAAAGGACCGCTTCCCGATGACAAATCTATTCCTACGTATGCCTGCATGTACCGGAATATAGTATAATTTAAAAGAGAAGACGTGTACAACACTATCCGATATGGCTCTTAACCTTCTCTAGAAATCCCTTCTTTTCACGTGCACTATCTTATATGAAATTTACGATGTTTCAAACTCACTGCACCTTAATATAGTTCGAAACTTACAACACCCCGTTTCATTCAAATTATTCAAGTCAATGCCTGAATATTATAATGGCATATTTATTCATATTTACTTTACAGCGGTAAGCAAAAAGAGTCTGTGTTCAATTTTTAAAATATTTGAGACCATGATCAATAGAAATTAAGTTTCAATTGATTTTATCAGAAAAAAGATCTGTTTTGATCCTACGTAGAGGAGCGTTAAGCAAGAGAAAATTAAAAATAAAAAATGCTTCCCGATCCTGTAAGAGTATCGAGAAGCATAATGAAATAAACATTGTGGAAAGATAGTATCCGATCTTTTAGAAAGTATTGAAAAATGTATTAAGAGATAAAGGTGAAGGTATACCAAAGGAGAGAAATAGTTTCCGACCCTTTAGAGAGTACAGAGAAACAAAGACGCAACTTGGATAATTTCCGATCCTTTAGAGAGTAACGAAAAACGTATAAGGGATAAGAATGAAGGTATACTAAAGGAGAAAGATAGTTTCCGATCCTTCAGAGAGTACGGGAAAGTGAATTAAGAAATAAAGGAGAGAGATAGTTAAGAGATAAAGAAGAACACCCAAGACATAAAGAAAGACGCAACTTGGATAATTTCCGATCCTTTAGAGAGTAACGAAAAACGTATAAGGGATAAGAGTGAAGTTATAGTAAACGAGAAAGATAGTTTCCGATCCTTCAGAGAGTACGGAAAAGTGAATTAAGAAATAAAGGAGAAAGATAGTTAAGAGGTAAAGAAGAACACTCAAGACATAAAGAAAGACGCAAATTAGATAATTTCCGATCCTTTAGAGAGTAACGAAAAACGTATAAGAGATAAGAGTGAAGGTATACTAAAGGAGAAAGATAGTTTCCGATCCTTCAGAGAGTACGGGGAAGTGAATTAAAAAATAAAGGTAAGAGATAGTTTCCGATCCTTCACAGAGTATTGAAAAAACATTAAAAAACAAAGATGGTACAATAAAGGAGAAAGATAGTTCCGATTCTTCAGAGTGTCGAGAAACATAAAGCAAGTCGCAACTGTGATTGACAAATTTCCGATCCTTTAGAGAGTTTTAAAAAATTGTTAACCCCTTGCCTTTCATATATTTAGAAATATCCATAAACGTTTTTTGTTCTGCGTTTAATTTTTTACTATTCACATCCCTTCAGATGGAGAACATTTTCATTCTCAGAATTAACAATCTTAACAACATGAACATATTGACATATCCTATTTGTTCTTCACAACAAAGGTTGCTTGGGGATATTTCAGAAAAAATATACAGGAAAGGGTTAAGTTTTAAAGGAGGAAGATATTTTCGACTCTTCGAAGAGTATCGATAAACATAGAGAAAGAAGCGACTAAAACTGACGACCTGCCGATCATTTAGAAAACCATTCCGATCATGTATCGGTATAATTAAGAGATAAAAAAAATAGTATGCGATCTTTCAGAGAGTATCTAGTAACGTATTAAGAAATATAGGAAAAGGTATACCAAAAGAGGAAGATGTAGATTCCGATTTTTTAGAGAGCAGCAGAAGAACATAAAGACATAATGAAGAAAAGAAAGAAAGCCTAAAAAATAAGAAGGAAATGACATAAAGAAACTAAAAAAAGCGACTTAGTCTGATAAATTTTAACGATCATTTAGGTAGTATCGAGAAATATAGGTGAGAAAAAGTTTCCGATTCTCCAAAGAGTATAGAGAAAAATATCAACAGACAATGGAGAAGGTATATCGAAGAAGATTTTTGCGATCATTTAGAGAGTATTGAGAAATTAAACAAAGTAACGACTTAGACTGACAAGTTTCCGATCCTTTCGGGAGTATCGAGAAATTTAGTAGGAGATAAAGTAGAGGTATATTTTCCGACCCTTCAAAGTGTATCGCGAAATTTATTAAGAGATAAAAAAGGTATACCGAAGGAGAAAGGTACACTTTCCGATCCTTTAGAAAGTACCGAGAAACATTAAGCAGACTTTCCTCCTTTTGTTGCCAACGTTTTTTGTGCTGTAAAAAGAATATTTTTTGTAAAGGTTTATTTTTAATCAAATATTTTTTAATAAAACTGAAAAACAAAAACAAAAATTTAATCTCTTCTTAATGGAATATTGAATGCACCTGTAATAAGTCAATCACGAGGTGGACAAATCAAATATTGACCAAAACAGTCCATATACTAAAAGATGGAAAAATAAAGTATGAAAGTTCTTCCAAAATAATATTTTTGTCCCTGGATTCTCCCGCCCGGGTGGAAAAATCTTAGGGATCTGGTTGGGGACTTTTCAGACCGACATGCGTCTTTTCTGGCTCTGATCAGACGGTCTTGTATGGCGCTGTTCAGA
>WNHD01005109.1:0-11035 GCA_011057455.1 Ganaspis sp. Gsp50 | reverse complement strand
TTAAAATGGTTTTAATATTTAAAATAATGACCTTGAGTAATTTAAATTCTATAGAAAATTACTTTTTTAAAATTTTTGAATATCGCTGTTTTATTCTTTCTTTCTTCATTTAAAAATCCCCTTTTTATGGAAGAAAATCCCGTTTTTTAAAATTGAAAATCTTTTGCACCTAAAATTGAACGTGATCCCTGATCTTCATGTTATTTTAAGCACTTTGTTAATATTTTAAATCTGCGATTTCTAAATAATTCGATTTTCGGTACTAATCTTTAAGATTGGTTGTAATATCGTCAGAAATTAATATTTTCAAAAGGTCGGTAAAATTCCACCAAGCTTTTGAGTTTCCAAAAAGCTTCTGGGTATGCAATGAAAAGTATACTAACCATCTTCGTGTTATTTTAAGGACTTTGTTAGTAGATAATAATAGAATATTATGCATATGCATACATTATGCATATAATAAGAGTCAGCACACTTTAAATACGTAAATAAAGTGCCCATTATTGCAAGAAGTGCAATTAATAGTAACGATTTAGGGAAAACGGTAAAAAATGAGAAAAATTAGTATAAAAATATTAAACGTTAGAAAAGAAATTTCAACCTTTAGTAATTATATTAAAAAGATCAGCACAATTATATTGGTGTTTCTAATATAATTACTAAAGCCTGAAATTTCTTTTCTAACGTTTCATATTTTTATACTAATTTTTCTCATTTTTTACCGTTTTCCCTAAATCGTTACTATTATACAATTGTACATTATAAATGTACAATGTGTTTATTGAAATTTCTTAAATATTTTCTTTCAGTGTACTAATTTCCAATTTCTGTTATAAAGAAAAATTATGACTATAAAAAAAAATTTAATTTTAATACTTTAGACTCCAAATAGCTCGAAGCAGGGATATGGCTGAAAAGCGAGTGTCCTTTTATTTGTATAGAAGCGTGAATAAAAGTTGATAGGAAAGTAAGAAGAAGAGGCACATTAATACGTGTACTAATAACGACAGCTGAATCTGGCGGTTAAAAAGAAAAAAGAGCGTGGGAAGAAGGCTCGAGGCAGAAGTCGCGAATCCTTCCAAGGAGCCGTTGTACTTCCTGAAGGAGGTCCTGCGCACCTGACGTCCTCGCAGCGTGAGAAACTCTCTCAGGGTTTGTTATACATATATTCGGCGTCTTCAGGTTACAGCCACTGTAACCGCCACGCGAACAGCACACTTTCAGCGCCAGCTCTTCGTATATATTATTCCGTATATCTGTATATACAACGTGGGACCGTCCCTGGTCGCTTTTATCTTGCTAGCCATTTTTTTGTTCCCTCATAAAAAAAAATACCCTCAGAAACATCTTGAATGGACCTCGATTGACGAACTGAGAAAACTGTTCCACAACAACAAAGCACATATGTCCAGTACATTCTTCTGTATTTGATTCTTACGTTATTTCCTTAAATATAGATTTCTATAGTGCCTTTGAAATACTTGCCATTTTTCAAAATTAAGACTTATTTCATTTTTCTCGTTTATTTCCTTTTAATGCTATTACTTCCTCATTGAGGTTTTTTCTCGTATTATGAATATGTTTTATTTATATTTATTTATATTTATGAGTTTTATTATCTTTTTTCCTCTTGCATTTTTTATATTTATTTATAATTTTTAGTGATTTTTATCCATTTATTATATAGTTTATTTCGATAAATTGATAAAATTTATTTTTGTTTATTACTGAAGTTTATTTTTCTAAATTATTATAATTCATTTGTATTTGGCTAAGATTTGCTTCTATAAACAATAAAAGTACTTTTTTGTAAATTTTTACAAATTATTTTGCATAACTTGTTTATAAGACAGTGATTAATAATTATTCATGATTAATACTTAGAATACTTTTAATGCAAAAGTGAACGATAAGTTTATCGCAAGGGTAGACAGTTTGTAAAACAGTTAGTAAGTTTGTCACAAGATCTTACGACATTTATCGTATCATTGGACGGTAAGGTAGACACAAAGAACAAAGACACAAAGTAGTAAATATTAGATGGTAAGTTTGTGACGAATTTAATCAATAAGTTTGTACGGTAAGTTTTTAAAGAAAATTAAATGCTAAGCTTGTCACAAGATTAAACGGTAATTTGTCACAAGATTGAATGGTAAGTTGCCACAAAATCAAACGGTAAGTTTTTACAAGATTGAATGGTAAGTTGGTACAAAATAAAACAGTAAGTTGTCACAAAATCAAACGGTAAGTTTTTACAAGATTGAACGGTAAGTTAGCACAAAATCAAACTGCAAGTTTTTACAAGGTTGAACGGTAAGTTGGTACAAAATCAAACGGTAAGTTTTTACAAGATTGAACGGTAAGTTGGCATAAAATCAAACTGCAAGTTTTTTGTACAAGATTGAACGATAAGTTGGTACAAAATCAAACGGTAAGTTTTTACAAGATTGAACGGTAAGATGGCACAAAATCTAACGGTAAGTTTTCACAATATAGGACGGTAAGTTGTCATAAAATCTAACGGTACGTTTTCACAATATAGGACGGTAAGTTGTCACAAAATCTAACGGTATGTTTTCACACTATAGGACGGTAAGTTGTCACAAAATCTAACGGTAAGTTTTCACAATATAGGACGGTAAGTTGTCGCAAAATTTAAAGATAATTTTGTCGTTCTATTAGACAAGATTCTATATGGTAAGCATTTCGCAAGATTGGATGGTAAATTTGCAACAAAGTTTGACGGTAAGTTTTCAAAAAGCGGAACGCCATCTTTATCACATGAAGTTTTCAAACTTAAGATGTAAAACTTTTTGAAGCTTCTAAGTTTATACTGCAAATGTAAAAATGTAAAATGTTAAATGTTAAAATTCTGTTAAAAATGAATTAAAATTTTTCGAGTTTTGTAAAAAGTGATTGCATTTTGTGGTTTATTTGACGATCATTTCATCTCGTGGGAAATGATCCCCTGGATTGTAGTAGATGTATAACACAATCCGGCTTAGCAAAAAAGCGTCTGCGTATACCGAATTGGCTAGACTGAAAAGTAACATTTATCTTTTTCGGCTAACCAATCATGCTTTATTTCTCTTCTACTTTTTGTTCGTTTTTGCGTGAATCCTAGGTGGCCGAGTGACTTGTTTATAATCTTAATTTCTTACCTAAGTAACCTTCCGTACTGAAATAAAAAAAGCAATTCCAGAATGTTTTATAAGTCAGGGTCAATAATTAATTAAACCCAAAACATAGAAGGATTATTTAATTCTTTGAAAGTTTAGCTTAAATTTTATTAAATTCATTTAAATTTACCTCAAAAATTAACATTTTATTCAATTCGTGACAAATTTAATGACAGAGTAAATTTCACCTAAAATAGCAATAATTTTTGTAACAATTTAATTTCTCTGACAGTTAGAAAAGCGAAATACTGGCAAGGGAAATTTAATAAAGAAAGCACTTTTTTACAACTACTGATACTTATCTTAAATGATACTTTGAAGCTGTTGTTTTGAAAATAATGATCCGTCTTTGGACAAAACACCTTTTCAGAGTGCGGACTGCTTTTAAATATAAATTAAACATTGATTAAGTGCTGTCGTCGTTACTGCACACTTAAAAGCACCTTACAAAGTTGGCTCCATTTTTAGAAAGAAATATAAAAGACCCGAGTTTCTAAAAGCTGAGCAGAGTGATAATTATCCCGTTTTGAAAGATAAAACATATTTCCTGACCTTGCATTATGTCACTTTGTAATTACAACAACTATAAATTACAATGAAAATAATTCTAGCCTTGGGACTGATTTTCTCAGCTGAGCATTTCTCTCTTCGTGCTTGCAACATCTCTACAAATGAATAACCGTCAATTACGTTTTAGTGCCCTTCACCCCTCAGATAATCATGAGCCATGATAACTTGGCAGAGGAGTCACAATAAGAATGTAAAGGAAACGTGGGTCAATGGGCAGTTCTGCACCCTTTTCTCCCTCGCCACTTATTTTCCTTTTACTTCCTCTTTTCCAAATCGGGCCTTCAAAGGGAGTCCCCTATTATGGCAAAAGGGACGTGAGACAGCATTAGAAGCGAGAAACTATCAGGCACTCACTGACGTTTATTTTATCTTTATAAATGAATTAATAATTGATTAATTAAATAAACACGGATGTGCAATATTGTGGATTTTATGCAAACGATTGTGTAAAATTGTAGATTAAATACACACGTGTGTAAAATTGTGGATTAAATACACACTAGTGTGTAAAGTTGTGGATTAAACACACACGAGTGTGTAAAGTTGTGGATTAAATACAAACGAGTGTGTAAAGTTGTGGCTTAAATACACACGAGTGTGTAAAGTTGTGGATTAAATACACACGAGTGAGTTTAGTTGTGGATTAAATACACACGAGTGTGTAAAGTTGTGGATTAAATACACACGAGTGTGTAAAGTTGTGGATTAAATACACACTAGTGTGTATTAATTATGGATTAAATACACCCGAGTGTGTAAAGTTGTGGATTGAGTACAAGCGAGTGTGTAAAGTTGTAGATTAAATACACACGAGTGTGTAAAGTTGTGGATTAAATACACACGAGTGTGTAAAGTTGTGGATTAAATATACACGAGTGTGTAAAGTTGTGGATTAAATACACACGAGTGTGTAAAATTATGAATTAAATACACACGAGTGTGTAAAGTTGTGGATTAAATACACACGAGTGTGTAAAGTTGTGGATTGAATACATACAAGTGTGTAAAGTTGTGGATTTAATATAAATGAGTGTGTAAAGTTACAATTCAAGTACCCACTACGGTATGAAGTCATGAATTAAGTACACACGAGTGTGTAAAGTTATGAATTATGGACACACGAGTGTGTAAAGTTATGAATTAAGTACACACGAGTGTGTAGCGTTGTGAAGTGACTAAGTATAAACTTATAACGCAGAAATTACGGTCCGTGGTCACACGTGTGTATAAAACTATGAAGGAAGCACATGTAAGCATATCACAGAACGATTGTGTGTGTGTGCACGTGTGTGTAAAACGGTGCCTTGAATGGCAGAGGGAATGGTGGGTTTACGTCTATTTTGAAGAGAAGAGGAAAGAGGGGAACACACCCCACGCTAACCACCTGACGCACCCCGGTCGTGGGAACCGAAAAACCATCGGAATCCTCTAACCTTTTTTTCGACCTGCACACACGTGCAACGCGCATGCTTTTACACACAAGGGATCACGTGCAGAGCCACGCTTAAGCGCGACAGGGACAGTTCCTGATTGAAGGATATCCTATGTAAAGATCGCAATCTCGGATTTTTTATTTCAACACAACGTTTTTTTTTACTTTAATAACTTGCAGAAAATACTTTTCGACATTGTTAAGTTATATAGTATAACTTTAGACCGTTAAGAAATTGAATTTAACGTTTAAGAAATTGAAAAATTAAATTAAAAAAAAAGATTAAATTTATGTGCAGAATTTTTTCATAGTTTTCAATTTTTCAAGAAAGACTAAAAGGGGTAAATTTACGAAAAAGAAATTTTCGGCCAAAAATGCTTGAATTTAGCAAATTATATAATTATTCAAGCTTTTTAAAAAGTAACCTGATTTTGATTTACGAATCTATGCATGGATTCGCAAATCAAAAAAAATAAGAATTACACTTTTGACATCTCTATTAACCTGATACAACTTTAGTTTATAAAGAAATTTACCCCCTCCTCAATGATGTATAAAATTTTAATTTGCTCACTCCGTGATGCTTGGGATTAATTCAGAAGATTTTGATCTTTTTTGCGTAACCAGAACCGTAGCGTGTCAAATGATCAACGTACCTTTTCGAGACTGATGAATAAAAATACTTCACACATCCGGTCTTGTCAAGGGCAACATTCGATACTTTCATAATATTATACACAAAATATTTTTGATACAGGGATCACGGAAGTTTCATTTTAATGTTCCACTAACAAATTCCTGCTTTCTAATAATTTTATTTTCTTAATCGCATTTGGGTTAAAAAATCGAACTGAAGAGATGAAAAATGTTAAGGATGTAACACGTAAAGGGATGGAAAATGTAAAGAGATGAAAAATGCAAAGGGATGAAAAATTCAAAGAGATGAAAAATGCAAAGAGATGAAAAATGTAAACAGGTGAAAAATACAAAGAGATGAAAAATGCAAAGAGATGAAAAATGCAAAGAGATGAAAAATGCAAAGAGATGAAAAATACAAAGAGATGAAAAATGCAAAGAGATGAAAAATGCAAAAATATGAAAAATGCAAAGAGATGAAAAATTTAAAAAACAGCAATTGTAAGAATGTTTTTTGTTCTGATCGCAATCGTTTACTCTCACATCACAACATTCTTATAATGACGAATTAAAATGTTAGAAGCATAATTCAAGCACAGTTGAGTTGTTAATTAGTAAAAGACACACATTTGGCATGTTCACGAGTTTTTTATAACGTGCTTCAGTGACTTAATACCTATGGGAATAAAGTGCGTGACGATATTTAAATATTCTTTATTGAATCAATTGTTGGTAAAAGAGGGAGGAAGTACAGTTGTAACTTATAACGACGAATAAAACACATCAACGTGAAAGTATGTGCGGGATATGTCAATTATAATTCGACAGAGTGTCCGGTTCAAGTCTCAGTCTGGCGATCACACACGTACATGTTTTAATAGCTTTCAAGTATACTTCAAAATTATCAAAACAAAACAAAAATTGTCAAAAACTTTCAACTTTCTTCCAATTACAAAAATTTACTATAATTTATAAAAATACTTTACAATAAAAACTTCACCAACACTGGTAAAAATTCAAAACTTTTGCCAATAAAGGGGAAACAAAGAAAATTTTAAAAAAGATAAAAAAGAAATGAATCGTTTTTAAAATTATGATCATAATTTTAAAAACGATTCATTTCAATTTTCATTTTCATTTCTCTTTCTTCGAAGAAAGGGAGAGTGAAGAAAAAGAAGAGAAAGAAGAGAAAGAAGAGAAAGAAGAAAAAGAAGAGAAAGAAGAAAAAGAAGAGAAAGAAGAGAAAGAAGAAAAAGAAGAGAAAGAAGAGAAAGAAGAAAAAGAAGAGAAAGAAGAGAAAGAAGAGAAAGAAGAGAAAGAAGAGAAAGAAGAGAAAGAAGAAAAAGACCTTGTGACAATGACTAAAACACAAAGACTAATAGGAATTTAATAAAGTGCTGAAAGTGCAAGTTTTGAAGAAATTTTTCTTAGAAATTAGAAAGGAAAACAAAGACGGTAAACGACAGGACATAATGATGATTAAGAAGAAATGACGGTTGTGCGGCCAGATTGTCAGAGAAGCTCGGAAGCGTGGGAACAGAAGATCCAAAGTCTTCCCAAAACAAAACACGAGCCAGAAGGCAGTGTCGAGCAAGGCACGCGACGCACCTGACCGCCGCCCTGTGGAGGCAATCTCCTGCGCCCCCGCCGCCACTTTATTAAGCTGTTACCTCAACTCGAGCACGCCCCCGCGTGCCGATTCTCTGGCACGGGACTCGAGTGTCACGAGGGGAAAGGGATCTCCTTTAACAAAAGTTCAGCGCATGCAAATAATGGAGAAACTGAGCTGCAAGTGACACACACAGTATCGTTCAATATATGCGCAAACCTAAAAGCGTTAAAAATCATTTTCATTCTACTGTTCTTAATTTTTGTGCAATTTTTTTCAGCTTTGGAATAATTAAAAGCGTCTAAATTCTGAATCGAATAAGACCTTGACGAAGGTTTTTCGATCATTTTTGAGGTAGTTATTGCAAAATACATGAAAACGGGAAGTTTGCCTTTAAATCCTACAACTCTGGAAATAATGAAGATTTTTTTACGTTCTTGGTCTTAATTAAAAGCTGATTTTTCATAGAATTGATAAGATTTTACCAACTTAGGGCATAATTTGATTACCTGGTTTTTAAAAGAATTTGAAATTGACTTTCAAAATGAAAAGAAATAAATGTTACAATCACTTGTTATAAATGTGCGAAACTGTTGTAAAATATACTCTTCAAATCGGAATTAATATTTTTCTATTAATTTAATAGCGAAAAGTCCTTTATGGATTAATAGCGAAAAGTCTTTTATGAATTAATAGCGAAAAGTCCTTTATGGATTAATAGCGAAAAGTTGTTTATCGATTAATAACGAAGATTATAATCAAGTCAAGTGACATTTACTGTATGATTCAATATACGCGAAAACCTAAACGCATTTATATTCATTTTACCGTTCTTAATTTTTGAGCAATTTTTTTTCTCATCGGAATAATTAAAAGTGTCGAAATTTTGAATAGAATAAGACCTGAACGAAGAGTTTTCAATAACTTTTGAAGTAGTTATTGCAAAAAACGTGCAAACAGTTACTTGTACTTTAAATTCTATAACTCTGGAAATAATGAAGTTTCTTTGCTCTTGGTCTTAATTTGAATCTGAATTTCCATGGAATTAATAATACGCAACAAATATAAATCCATTGAAAGGGCGCCACCCTCTACGAACTTTTCATTGATTCAAAATAACACGAAACGGATTTAAACCAATTTTTTTCTTTGGCATCAAGTAAAAAATGTATTTTATTTTATTTTCCAATTTATTCAATTTTATTTTTCTATTTTTAATAGATTTTATTTTTCTAATTTTAATAGATTTTATTTTTCTATTTTTAATAGATTTTATTTTTCTATTTTTAATAGATTTTATTTTTCTATTTTTAATAGATTTTATTTTTCTGTTTTTAATAGATTTCATTTTTCAATTAAATTAAATTTTAGATGAAATATTAAATTTATAACTCGGTGGTTGTTCATTGAAATAAATTAATTAAATAAAAAATGAGAGATATAAATTTTTAGTGTGATACTTGAGAAGTAAATATGGTTGTGTGATAGTTTGGGGAACGTGCCTCTCAGAGCTTGTGCAGGGGTATCAATGGTAAGGACTTATGTCATCAAATGCAAGCACCTAACAGTCGCTTGAAGACAATGGGCTCGCAAAGTGAGCCAGGACGGTCATTGAATTGATATCGTTATTGTAACAACATAATAGACATATTTTCTTATTGAGATTGTAGTCACATGTGTTACATACGTATATTCCGTCACTTTTATCAACACATGCACGCAACTGAATGTGCTTGTGTCGTCTCACAAGGCTAAGGACCCTGACTACTTTGAGTGAACTTGTGAGACCACATTATGTCATTATATTCTACATTTCTTGCACTGACTCAAGGAACATGTCGCTTTAACTTCTCGCAAAATCACTCACAAAAATGGTTTCAAAAGACAATAAATTTAATGACGTGATGGAAAGTTCACAGGCTTATTTTGTTGGTAAATTTGATAGTTTCGAACTAACTTTGACAAGAAAAATTTGCAGCTTAAAATTGTGGAGGAAATCACTATTCGATATAAAAGGGTTAACATGCGGGTGTTGATGTGAATTTGTAGAGAGTATTGTAATATGACTTTTTTGAACTACTAATTGACTAGCAATTTTTTATGTTGAAAAAAGAGAGCGTTTTTGTGTGGGAGTGAAAGAAAAGAAAAACGATGAATTTTAAGAGGAAGAATACGATTGATTAATTGAATTTAAGGGGCGGAAGCGAAGAAATCTGGGCCCCCTTACATTAACCTAATCAAGTTCAGTTGCGGCGCTGTCGGCCCTTGGGATAACAATAGAGACATTAAATCGTCAGTACGAATTTATTAAACTCAATGCATCTGTAATATCTTCTTCTCCGTATTCTTAAACGTTTTGTTTTAAAGTACCTCATTTGAAATTGTATCTAATTTTACTCAATAATTGATCAACACGATTTTAAAGATATTTCAATATATTTTCCATTCATATTGTTAAACTTTATAGCATTTTGAACTACGCAGGATACAGTAGACTCTCGACGGCTATTCGCAATTCTACTAAAAGTACAGTAAAACTACAAATAAATAAGCTACATTAAATTCTCATAAATTTACTGTTTTTTTCAAATTCAATTAAAAACACTCAAACCGAGGTGAACAGTTTTTTTTCCAATTTCTCTGACTTTTACTTGATTTCCAAGTTCTCCATGACCTAGAGCCACCCAGTCTTCAGTATATGCAAAGAATTCGTGTTTTTTTAATTCCGGATCAAAAGAAAATGCAAAAAAAAAATGCAAAAAAAAATTTCGTAACACTACAAAATTTAGGAAAAAATGAATTTTTTAAAAAAGTCAATTTTTCAGGGCACATTTTGTTGAAGTGCTAACTAATCAAGGGAAGTGTCAAAAACGTTATACTATTCAAATTGGAATGCTTTCTACTGGGGAATTGAATGCAAAAAGAAAATTTTTAAAAACGTATCAGGAACACTGCCAAATTTGCAAAAACGTGAACCATGATTTTTCTTTTAAAAAGTTAGAAAATTGTGATGCATAATTTTTACAAATACTAAAAGATGAACGCAAGTGTCAAAAACGTTAGAATACTCAAATTGGGGTGCTTTTTCTGGGGAATCGAATGCAATAGGAAAAATTCAAAAAAAGTTTCCGGATCCCTGTCAAATTTGCAAATATGTGAATCATGATTTTTTCATTTAAAAATATAAAAAAATGAATGAACTCTTTTTTAAATTTCTAATGGTCCTGACGAGCGTCAAAAACGTTATAATACTCAAATTGGGGTGCTTCTTTCTGGGGAATAGAATGCAAAAGGAAAAATTCAAAAAAAGTTTCAGGAACACTGTCAAATTAGCAGAAACGTAACACATTATTTTTCATTAAAAAAAATTAAAAAGTGAATTAACACTTTTTTAAATTTCTAATTGATCTAGACGAGTGTCAAGATCGTCATAATACTCAAATCGGGGTGCTTTTTTCTGGGGAATCGAATGCAAGAGGAAAAATTCAAAAAACGTTTCGGGAACCCTGTCAAATTTGCAAAATGTAAATATTGATTTTCGCATTAGAAAAAATAAAAAAATGTATCAACTCTTTTTTAAATTTCTAATTGATCCAGACGAGTGTCAAA
>WNHD01005108.1:0-10516 GCA_011057455.1 Ganaspis sp. Gsp50 | reverse complement strand
TATTATATCTTCTATTTATATTTATTTAACAAATTCTATTTATTATAACTTTTATTTATATTTATTATAAAATTCTATTTACCATCAATTCTATTTATATTTATTTAACAAATTCTATAAAAAACGTAGGCGAAAATGTTTATATTTCGCTTGATTTTTTTTAATCGTAGATAAAACGTGAAGTTCATCCAGGTTATTTTTTCTCTTTGTGTGCAAATTTCTATTTTTTTCAAAATAGTTTAAATATGGTTTTAATTTATTTAATTATTTTAATTAAGTTGAATGATTTAAATCTCCAAGTAATTTAATTATCAAATTAAGAATATAATAAATTAAAAAACTTTAAACAAATTTATTTTCAAAATAGTTTAAATTTATTTAATTTATTTTTAATTTATTTAATACTTTCAATTAAGTTGAATGATTTAAATCTCCAATGAATGTTGAATGTTTAAATCTCCAATCAATTTAATTATCAAATTAAGAATATAATAAATTACATATTTACCGAAATTTCTAATAAAGTTGCTCCCAGTATGTTCTTTTGCTTTATAAACATACAAATTGCGTCAATTAGATCCCAGTTCACGTTGGAGCATTCAGCCATCGTTTCCTGAAACTCAAGATACGAAGGAAGACTTCTCGGAATAATAGCAGTTTTCTTAATGTTATTTATCAGCTTATCTACAGTGTTTAATTTCAAGGGCAATATTTCCGAAGGGATTTCGTATCCTTGATGAATGTCGAGTCGTCTAGGCCCCGCAGCTTCCGGTAGCGTCAATTTGTAGAAGATATTGAACGAATTGACGACAAAGAAATCATGAGCATGATGACTGTCAGCTACGCTGATATTGTTGTACTCATCTCTCATTTTCAGCATTCCGATTCTTGTATAAAAATCCGTCTTTTGAATTCGATTAGCTTTACCTAAATAATTTTGCGTTTGGTCAGACACACGCAGAGGATCTTCAGCTACAGTCTCATTTCTCTTTTTCTTCGAATTTTCAGTCGAATTTTCATTCTCAGTCAAACTTTCATTTTCGGAATCCAAATTAGTTTCGATATGAATCTTCTCCCGTGCAATCGCTCTTTGAAGGGATTGACTTGGCTCCTTAAAACTCTGCAGAAGAGCTTGCACTTTCTTTAAATTGTTTGCGTAGAATTGCCTCACGGTTTTAATAGACTTGTTCCTTTTCTCCGCTTCTGAATTAGTTTCGTTACTCACTTCCAAATCGTTCTCCAACTTTGTTCTGGGTCGCTTGAAAGTCGGATCTTCTTCCTCAAGTTTCGGATTCCTCTCAATTAATTCCACATCTTCGTCTTCACTTTCTAGAGATCTTTTGATTCCTCGTCGCACTCTGCCTGGGTCACTTTGTTCAGATTCAGTTTGATTCCAAAGAGCATGTGGATCTTGCAAGAAAACTGTATTCTCGTTTTCAATTGTGTAATTGTCTTCAATTGTCCCTTTGCGAATCAGAGGCCTCTGCATTATTTCCGGCTGAGGAATATCGTCCTGCCTTTCTTCGTCTACTTCCAACTGGATCAGGTTTTCATTTTCATAAGTCTCTGACCTTGGTCCAGCACTATCAGTTGCGAATGCGTAGTTTATGAGCAAGGATTGGTACCTCTTGGCAATCTTCAAGTACACTTCGTCTTTCTCTTGCAGTCTCGGATCCAACATGATTATCTGATCAGGCATCTCGATGTCAAAGTCCAGTAGATCTTTTGCAAAAAAGTCGTGAATCCCCGCTACGATTCCTCCAGTGATGGGCAAAACTTCCGTTCCCTTGACCTCCTCAGGCACAGTGAAATTCAGCTCCGGACTTTGATTCTCACACTGCCACTGGATCATCTTGTACAAAAGATTGTACGACTCTAAAAAGACACTGTAGGGCCATTTGGTTTGGAACTTGTGCTCGTAGTTGGAACTCAATTGGAATTGGGCATTCGTCATGGGCATGCAATTTCCATGCTTTTGTAAACTTGTGGCTTTTTTCATCGACACCATCTGGTCGGTTCGGATTTTCAACATAGCGGTTCTTAGATTTGCTTCGGAATACTGCTGGTAAATTTTGAAGAGATGATAGGCCCAGCTTCTCTTGTCTTTGCCGGAACACATCGAGCTGTGAATCACATTGTATATCATGGCGACGTGGATGTCGTTTACGTTCTCCACGTCCTTCGTGAAGCCTTTAGGTCTCAGAGTCTTGGAAGGGTGTCTTATTTCGTAAAGGAAATTGAACATTTGCACAGTTTCAGGCATCATGATTGGATCTCGTGGCTCCATGTTGGAAATATCGTAGTACTTCTTTGAAATGTAGGCTACCAATTCTTTGAAGATTTTCGCCACCTTTTCTTCGTATTCAACCGGATTGTGACACTCACCTTTGATGCGATCAACTAAGCCGTTGAAGCGTTTGTTCACCACGTAGTTCTGCTTGATTTCCTCGATTCCAAGCATCACGCTGCTGATTGTTTGAGGCTGCTTGAGCATGTAGAGGAGTCTTCTTTGGCAAGCTCGAGACGTTTTGTTGTGGGAGCAAGGTGAATAGGCTCGTAAGGTGTCTCTCACGGCAATGAAAGTGACGAACTGCTTTCGAGGATTCGGGAAAAGATACATCATCGCAACTTTACACATGAGAAGAATGTTGTCTTCGTGTGGGTCCCAGTCAACTCGGAGTTTGTCCATTCGTTGCAGCGCTCTGTAATCCACTTCATCGTACTTGACTCGATTGCGTACCGTTTTCTTTCGTGGCAACACTCTTCGAACATAGGCTTTTCTTTTCGCGTCAATTTCCGGTGTAGACTTGTCCGATTGTTCAATTTGTTTCTCTGCAGTAGCTTTAGTTTTACCTTTCGCTTTGGGCGCTCTTTTGGGCCTGGGTTCTTTAAAGACTTCTTTCTCAGCAGCCTCCTTCGTGGATTTCTCGATAGCTTCTTCCAAAGTCTTGTGTTGGAAAACTTCAATGACGTATGATCGATTTCGAGGCGTTTTGTACTGCTGGTAAGTGTAATTAGTAGAGCCCCAAGTCCAGTTTCGCTTCAAATGAGAAAATAAGGCAGAATCCAAACCAGCTGCTCCTTGATGATCCCCCGGAACTTCGCCATTGTCATTTTGAAGCACTTCTTCTGGAGGTCGAGGTTTTGCTGCCAATATCATTTCAGCCTTCTTTGGTAGATTTTCCAGTAAAATATCTTTGCCTTGAACTGCTAATCTTCCTCCGAGGCAAGTGTTGATGCATATTTCCCACATGTTGTACCAATATTTCTCTACGTCCTGCAACGATTTAAATTCGTATCTTGTAAATGTGTAGGCTTTGTTTTCAATTCGGTGATAACCGACAGCAGAAGGGGTCGTGTCCATAAGTTGACTTCGTCGGTTTACGAACAGAAAGATTTGATCTTTTTCTTTAAGTTTCTGAGGACCGAATTGGATTAAACCCAAGTAGCTTAGACGTGTGACTGTTTGATGAATAACGAAGATGTATTTACGAGATTTCAGGAGAACGTTTCTCAAGTAAGGCGAGATGTCTTTGACTAAAAAGTGCTTTTTAATCGGATGCTCCAAATAGGATTCGAGATCAGGTATCACGTAAGGAATGTTGTAAAGTTTTACAAAAATCGAGAGCGGTAATCTAATAAGAACATCACACATGAGAGCCCATCCTTCTGACCAACCTGAAAGAACTGTATCACAAGTTGTGTTAATTAGTTTTCATTTAAAATATAATTACAATCACAAGTCAAAAGTAATTGAAAATCTTAAATATAATTATAATCGTTTAGAATTCAACAAAATGATGATCAAATTTTGGCGATTTAGATCAAAGTTTGGGACGGGTCTTTTTTTGAAACAAAAGAGTGTTTTAATTCAAAAGGAAAAATACTTACCAGGGTGTTTTGGTAGAGGTGGAATGAACATTTTCCAATCAACTTCGTTGGTGTAGATTTCAGTCATCTGAGATGCTAATTCATCATCAATAGAAATCCCGTCGTTTCGGAATTTTGTTATTAGTTCTTCTCGTGGAGTTTGAGAATTTCCCGGGTGCTCGTAAACCAAATAGAACAAAATATTGTGCAATGCTTTCATTCTCAAAAACTTCGGACTGTAACCATATTTCTTTCCAACTTTCTGTAATTACAAGAAATATTATTTTCACTGCTTATCAAAAATAAAGTTTAAAAAAGTTCCATCAAACAATATTCTTCAGGTAAAAACAATTAGAATTTTCATGAAGTCAATGTTTCGTGCTTGCTAGAAAGATTTGAATTGATTTAAAATTGTGCATAGTAAAAGCTTTGTAGTCACAACAATTTTTAGATGAATTTTTTAGTTAATTGTATTTTATAATTATAGTCTATTAATTATAATATAATAACTCGATTAGTTAAATAATCGACAAGTAAATCAGTAGATCAATCGAGTCAATTTTGTTGAAATAAAAGATCTTTTAGTGCTTTTGGTAATTAATAAATTAGCAATAAATTAATTCGCAGTAAATTAATTAGCTCCATTAATTATCAATAATTGGTTAATTTACTAATCAATTAGTTGATTGACTCCACAGTAGATAAAATAATTGATATGACTTTTTAAATAGATTATTTGATAAGTTTACTAATCGATTTTAAATAATTCTAAATAAAGTCTAATCGGTTTTAAATAATTGTTAATAAAGTCTAATCGATTTTAAATACTTCTAAATAAAGTCTAATCGATTTTAAATAATTGTAAATAAAGTCTAATCGATTTTAAATAATTGTAAATAAAGACTAATTGATTTGAAATAATTATAAATAAATTCTAATCGATTTGAAATAATTGTAAATAAAATCTAATCGATTTAAAATCATTGTAAATGAAGTCCAATCGATTTGAAATAATTGTAAATAGTCTAATCGATTATAAATAAAGTTTTATACTTACTGGATCAAGGAAAAGACTGACGTCTTTAGCTGGAGTTTCAGAATTATAAATGTCAGTATACACGGGTTTTTTCTTTGACGTGGGATTTTGTTTGGAAGCTCTCACATTAGGTGCTCGAAGTAAGCAGAATTTAATCTTAGCTTGCTCAACAGCTGACTGAATGTACGAATCATTTTTGTCAATGCTTGGATCGCAAATGAAAGTGATGATCTTTTGTCTCTCGTGATCACTGAGCGTTAATTTTATGTATTTGATCAAATTGTCCTTTGCTAATCTTTGCAACAGTCTTGCTAAAGATCTCTTATCAATCTTAACATCATAGCCCTCTTTATCCTCCTCTGATTTGATCAACTGCGAAAAATTATTTCTATATTAAAAAATGTTATTAAAAAACGTAAGAGGTCTTGTTACTGGTCGGGGATTTATTTATTTACAATCTTCTCTTGACACTGGTTGCAAAATTTAATTTACAATCTTCCCTGGATACTGGTCGCAGATTTATTTCATTTAAAATATTTTAAAAACGTAATTAAGAAACAAACAAAAAAAGAAAGACTAACTTAAAAGAAAGAAAAACAAAAAAAGAAAAGCAAGCTAAAAAAGTAAGAAAGGGAAATAAAATCAAGCTAAGAAAGTAAAAAAAAAAGAAATAAAATCAAGCTAAAAAAGTAAGAAAAAAGGATATAAAATCAAGCTAAAAAAAGTAATAAAAAGTTAAAAAGTTAAAGTAATAAAAAGTTAATCAAATTTCTAGAAAATAGGTTTTTCTGTGATTAATTGAATTTTTATTCTCACCTTCAAAAGCTTTGAAACATCGTCAATAACTTTATTATGTCTCACTGCTTCCATGACTATATTTGCCCGTTTCAACAATCTGTAAGTGACATTATTCTTACTGGTATTTTTGTTATTTTCAAAGAAACCCATAATTTGACTTCTTCCTTTCTCCTTTTTTTGAACTAATGGCTTCGAGGAAACTAATTTAACCCTCACATCCTTGAGCACTTGATTATTGAAAGTAGAACGATTGTCATTATTTTGAACTCCAATATTTTGAAATTCATTATTTTGAACTACATTATTTTGAAATTCATTTGTTTGAATTCCATTATTTTGAAATTCATTAGTTTGAATTCCATTATTTCGAAATTCATTATTTTCTATTTTCTCACTATGCATTTCATTATTTTGCGGATCGCCGTTCGTAAATGTATCCAGGCTCGGATTCCAGAACGTAGTTGCATGAAGTTGAGAAAGATTTAAACTGGTATATTGATAGCGAGGTCGAGATCTTAAATTTTTGTACTTTGAGAAGATTTTATTGACAGTTGCAAAAAGTCTTTCGTCCCTTTGAACTTCGTTATTCTGCACTTCATCAGCTACGAAAACTTCCTCGTGCATTGGATAAATCGTCTCTCGAGGAACTTCCATTGGTACAATCGGTGCTGGAACATCATTCTTTTCTGCTTGAGTGTTTTTGTATTCTTTCATCTTGTCTAATTCTTGCTCCAATTGCTTGCTCATTTCACTCGTGTTTTCGTACTTTTTAGATATGTATTTTGTTACTCTTTGCTTTCCTACGTCATTCATGTACGTAGCGACTATTTTTGTCTTTACCAAATTTCGCAAAATTGTCCTCGTGTGCAATTTTGTCATACCCAATTTGCTCCCAAGCTCCGATTGACTTAGTCCTTTCTGTCGTGTTTCTTCCACGAAACGATTTGCCTGCTTTAGGTATGGAGAGTTTAGTTTTTGTTCCGATATGTCCAAATCTGCGAGAGAAAATTTTGTAAAATATTTTAATTAGGAATATAAAATAACAAAATATTTAGATTAATAAAATATCTAGAAAATCGAAGATCTTAAATATAAAATAACGAAATATTCAAATTAATAAAATATCTAGAAAATCGAAGATCTAAAATATAAAATAAGGAAATATTCAAATTAATAAAATATCTAGAAAATCGAAGATCTATTTCTATCTAATATCTAATGAATGTAAAATAGGAATATTCTAAACTTATATTAAATTCAATTTATTTTTAAAGAAGTGTAATTGGTCGAACAGGTAATTAAAATAGGTAATTATGAAATGGATTTTTATAAACGAATTTTTATTATTTACTGATTGAAAAAAAATACGTATTTTGTTACTAGCTTGTTAAGTAATTTTATTAAGCAATTAAAATTAAATACCGTAACATTCATCATCTTCTGGATTGTCGTGTCTTCCCCAAAACTGCCTTATATCAACATTCGGTTTCACGAGTTGAACAGCTCTCACTATTTTATCAGCTGAAGTATATCCACTTTTATTTAAATTTTCTGTATTCGGATACAGATTTCCATAGGGAATTTTCTGGAAATAAATAAATAATAAGAATTTGTTGGGGAGGGGGTAACAATTTTTAACAATCAAGTTAATAATCTTTAATAATAATAATAATTATTGTTAATAATTTTTTTGGTTCCAAACTTTTGTTTAAAAAGAATAATAGCAAAATAATAGAAAGTTAATAGTGTTATTAACACTATTATTATAGTGTTATTAACACTATTATTATAGTGTTATTAACACTATTATTATTATAGTGTTGTTAGCACTATTATTATAGTGTTATTAACACTATTATTATAGTGTTATTAACACTATTATTATAGTGTTATTAACACTATTAATTATTATTATAGTGTTATTAAAACTATTAATTATTATTACAGTGTTATTATTAACGCTATAAATAAAATACAACGTATGTTCAAACAAAAAGAATATTTCAACTCTTGTTAAACTTTTTAAGAAAAGTAAAGAAAGTAAAAGTAAAGAAAAGAAACTGTTTAAGTTAATAATTAAAATTAATAATTTTTAAAGAAATAAATTTCTACGATTAACCATTTCGAAATTCACCCTTAACAATAAATAACAATGAGCTAAAAATTGATTTTAGGTTTAAAAGATTGTAATTTTAGAGTTAAGTTTTTAATTCCAGTCTAAATTTCTTGTAAAAACTAGTTTAAACTCACAATGTCTGTTCTAATGATATTTTTCAGTAAAGGAGTCTTGAATATTTTCCTAAGAGGCACTTTTATTTGCAATTTTTCCTTTATTTCGTCATAGCTGCATATGCAGTTTTCCTTTGCTTTTAAAAAGTTAATTATATTCTCAGATAATATAATAAATTTGGGCCTCCTTTCAACATAGAATCTTGTCAAATGAAGCAGACTACTGCTGTAGCAATTTCCTGAAACTGATTCAGTGTAGGCTTGCTTTGTAATCAATTTTTGTTTGAGGAGAAATTTTCTGTGATAAAACATAGATTTAGGATCATCTGAAAGAGCTGTTAGGCCACTTTTTCCGTGGGAAATATCGCCATGATAACGTGCTCGTCCAACTCTTTCCAAAAAGCAGTATTGCAAGACATTCATTTCCATTATAGGACACGGGGTATCTCCGATTAAAGCCCGCTCTCTCAAAGTCTGTGAGGCTACTATGACAAATTTATGACCGTAGTGACTAATTATGTCTTCCAGGGCATAATATCTTGCATCAAGTGTAATGTCCACTCGCGTATTGTAGGAAGAACTGGATCCTCTATTTCCAGTTCGTAAATCATCGATTGGAAAATGTGGATAAATGTCTTGTGGAACATTCTGTGAAAATAAAAATATTGGATGGGTAACTTTGTATAATAATTTTATACTAAAACTTTATATAATTTTTTTTTACTAAAACTTTATATATTTTTTTTTAAATAATTAAAACTTATACACTACACTTATTTGTCCATAATTTGAATTGTAATTATTATTTTAATGATTACAGTTTATTTTCACTTACTGTTTTCTTCAGTTCTTCTTCATTCAATAATTCAAAACGATCGAAAATAATCAGTGGCTCTCTTGCTTTCTTTAATTCGAAGAATGAAAAACCTTTGACTTTTGAACATATTGACCAGATTTGTTCCATTAACGAATCTGACAAAGGTAATTCTTCTTGAAGTCGAACTGCCATTCGTTGCCATAGTGCTAGAAAAGTTTTATAGGTAATTTAAATTAATTAAAGTACTTCACATATGACAAGACAAAAATTGATGTTGAAACAAAATTCAAGAACACTAATTATCAATTTCTTTATTACTATATTTTATTGTTAGTATATTTTATTAATTTTTAATTTACTTTATTCAATTCATTTTTCATAAAGTAGTATACTACTTTATAAAGTGAAAAATATTAAGAAGTTTAGTTATAAAACATAATTATGAATAACATAATTTACTATTAGTTAGTAATACCGTGGTCATCCAAGTTTCTGTCCACTTTAATTTTAACTATAACTTTCGTAATTAATTTATTTGCTTCAATGTTTTTACTTAAACTAATAAATTGATTTCATGTTAACGATAAAACAATAATTTAATTTGCATAATCTTCCTAACGAACAAAAAAATAACTAAAAAATAATGTGCTGGTAATAATTAATTTCATAAAACATTCATCAAACTAATAAGTATTTTGAAACCTTTCAACAAAAAACGTAACTAACTAAAATATTATTTGCCGGTTAGATTTAATTTATAAAACTTGATTCAAATATCCGGAATCTTTTATGAACAGTATTAAATAAAATATTGATTATGGTTTGTAAAAACATGCCAATTTTTGAACTGTCAAAGGTGAATTGCCATAAAAAATGTCGTGTAATTAAAATACATGCAGTGTTTGAATATTATTTTGAGTGGGGAACAATGTGGAAAGTTCTTTAACGATTAATAACAGTTTTAAAGAACTACAAGGTTAATTAAATTTACGATTTGATAATAATTAAAAAAAGGGTTTTTAAATTGGTGTTTGTCGTTTTCATTAAAAGAGTTGTAAAAATTCAGTAATGATTAGTACTCAATTATAATGAAGTTTTATTTATTTACAAACCTTCTAAAGTTATTCCGTCCAATCCTTCTAAAGCAACTTCGTCAATAACATTATCAACTAAATTAACCGAGGATTGTAAAATAAAATTTTTCAATTCCATTTTTGGTTACAGGTTATGTTTTCAATATATAAACTCTGTCGGCTTTGCCATGCGTATATTTTACACATTCGACTAAAACTAAAATAAATACTTAATATCACGTTTAAGTAAATTCACTTTTAATGTCGCTGTCCCTAAGGAGAAATAAATTATAATTACACATTTTTTATACAAAAACAATTACACAAGTTAGATCAGGAAAAGATACATGATTTTCTCTATCGCAATGCCAAACTTTTGATTGTGGTCAATATAGAAAGTTATTATGAAGTTTTCATTACATAGTCAGGAAATTTCTATATCTTATGTCGGCAAGGAAGATATTTTTTAAAATTAAAATTTACGTTTTTACGTATTTAACGTATTTTATAAAAGTATATATAAAATATATGTAAAAAAATCATTTTATTTTAAAATAATTTTCATTCAGTGATAAAAGTACTGTAGTGCTTAACATAAATATCACTTTTATTGATGAATGTTCTTTACGAATTAAATTATAAATTTTAATTTTCGTTCTTCAAAATACTTTTGATAATGAACCTATATGGATT
>WNHD01005107.1:0-10516 GCA_011057455.1 Ganaspis sp. Gsp50 | reverse complement strand
TTTTTAAGTTTTAATTCAATTCCTAATGTGGATGAGGGAAACAATAAATTTTATGTAGATAATGAAGAAATAATAATACCTACAGGAAGTTATGAAATTAGTGATATTGATCAAATATTGGGTTCTTTTTTAAAAAATAAAGGAATATATTTTAAAATGAAACCTAATAATAATACTTTAAAATGTACGATTTACTGTGATAAGGAAATTAATTTCGAACCTAAAGACTCTATAGGCAGTATTCTAGGATTCTCTTCAAGAAAATTGAAAGCTCATGAATACCATGAATCTGATCTTCCAGTATCAATCATTAAAATAAATTCACTAAGAATAGAGTGTAACATAACAACAGGGGCTTATATTAATGGAGAAAAAGTGCATACAATCCATGAATTCTTTCCTATTGTGCCACCAGGATATAAAATAGTGGAAGTACCAAATCACGTCATTTACCTGCCAGTCGGTGTGAAAACAATAGACAATATTCAGTTAAAAATTGTTGATCAAGACGGACATTTGGTTAATTTTCGGGGAGAGACAATAACAATTAGACTTCACATTAAGTCTTTAAAATAATGGGAATAGTTTTTGGTATTAGAAAAAAAGTTGGTTTTGGTTATAAAAATAACACACCATGTCAAAAGCAACTCAGTCAAAAACGAATCCTAGAGAGGCTCACACCTCAAAATCTGCAGTTACTCAAAAGTTTAGGTCTGAAAGTTGTAAAAAAAGGAAAGTAAAGAGATTTAAGATCTTTTTTACTTGTTTTTGTGCATTTGTTTATAAACATATTTTTTGTCATGGAAGGGGAAATTTTAAATATTGATTCACCAATCATCTTTGATGAATCGATTGCTCATTACGAAGTGCATGCGCAACAACCGTATACCTCTTCAACATACAATAACAGTGATGAAATTCGAATTATTGTACAAAATCAAGATCACTGTCTTCTTCCTAGCAAAAGCTCAATTCACGTGAGTGGAAAAGTTGTAAAAGATGATGGAACAGCAGTAGCACGTACAAATTTAATTCGTAATGGAATATGTCATTTATTTGAAGAAATAAAATATGAACTTAACGGAGTGGAAATTGACAAAAATAAAAATGTAGGTCTTACAACTTTTATGAAAAGCTGTGTTTCCCTAGATGCAAGTCAAAATAAATTTCTAGAAAATGTTGGTTGGTTAGAATTTGCAAATGAAGCAAAATTAACTAATAATGAAGGTTATTTTGACATTTGTATACCACTGAATATGATTTTTGGTTTTGCTGAGGATTACCAAAAAGTTATTGTTAATGCTAAACATGAGCTTATTCTAACGAGATCAAGAAATGATAATAATGCAGTTCTACAAGAAGCACCTCTAGAAAATTTTAAAATTGCTATTGAAAAAGTTGAATGGCTTTTACCATACATTAAATTGTCTGATGCTCGAAAGTTTAAATTATTGAAATATATTGAAAAGGACCCATCAATTCCAATTAGTTTTCGAACTTGGGAACTGTATGAATATCCTTTATTGCCACTTACTCCTAAGCAAATTTGGAGTGTGAAAACTTCAACACAATTGGAAAAGCCTAGATTTATTATTTTAGGTTTTCAAAGAAACCGAAAAAATAATACAGCGCTAAGTTCAAGTGATTTTGATCATTGTAATATTACCGATGTGAAATTATTTTTAAATGGACAATGTTATCCTTATGGTAATATGAAATTAGATATTGATAAAAATCAATACTCTCTTCTGTATGAAATGTTTGCTCATTTTCAAGAGGGTTATTATGGTAAAGAAGCACAACCTCTTTTAACAAAAACAGAATTTTTACAATATGCTCCTTTAATTGTCATAGATTGTTCTAAGCAAAATGAGTCTTTAAAAACTGGACCGGTTGATATTCGACTAGAATTCGAATCAAAAGTAAATTTCCCTGCAAATACATCAGCTTATTGTTTAATTCTACATGATAGAATAGTAGAATATAAACCAATAAGTGGGATTGTAAGAAAAATTGTGTAAATTTAAAAAAGATTGGATTAATTAAAACTATGTTTTTTTCATTGTATATAACTTGTAAAAGCAAAAAAAGAATGAGTCAAACTTTTTAAGAGTTACGTAATTAACAAGCGCTCGACCTTGTGAAGAATTTGACCTAGGTTAGTCATGTAAAACACTTAAAGCGGAATGCACAGTGATGTTGATGTGGTCAGTTCTTGTACAACAAAAAGTCAGCTGTACGTCTACTAATATTCTTTTCAGTTCTTAAAGCTGTGTTAAAGATCAACCTGGGAACTGGTTTTGGTTTTTGGCTTTAAAATATATGTACTTCTTTTTTAAATAAATACTGCTTTTTCTCATTAAACTGTATTTTTATTTTAAAAAACATCCAGATTTAATCAAAAAGATTATAATAAAATATTAATTAATAGTAATCAACGGATTTTATAAAAAGATAAAACCAAAATTTTTATTTCATCATAATTTATAATAACTTTTTTCACTTTCATTAATAATTTAAGAAATATTGTTTATAAATTTAAATTATTTATTAGTTTCAAAAATTAAAATATTAATATTATTAGTGTTAATTAATATATATTAAAATTTAAAAGTAATTAGTAATTAAATTTAATATAACAAAGGTATAAATAAAACACAAATTATTATTTTAAATAATACATTTTTTTTCTTTATTTATTTATTAAAAAATTTTAACTCTTTTAAGAACAATTGTACAAAAAATTACATTTTTGGAAAATAATGAGCAAACAAACATTTTTTTTTATTTTTTTTATTTTTTATCATTGTCAAAATCTCTCATTCTCCACCTTTTTTAATAGTTAAATCTAATGCTTCTACTTGCTCATTATTTTCAATTACAGCAATTGGCTCTTTCTTTTTTTCTTCCACAACTTCTGGCTGCTCTTCTTCAATTTTCGGATCCTCTTTACCCTTATCCTCATTCTCATCAATATTTTCACCCTCAACATCATCATCATCAACTATACCCTCATCATCATCATCATCATCATCATCATCATCATTATCAGCTATACCCTCATCTTCGTCTATCTCCTCCTCATCCATCCCCTCCTCTTCTTCATCGATTCTTTGCATTCCTGAATTCGTACCATTGTTGCACTCAGTATCCTGTGATTTAATAAAGTTGAAGGAAATTCTGCTTGACTGGTACACTACAGTCATAATATTCCCGAATTTTATGTAGTGGGTCTCAGAACCCTTCAACAGAAATTTTGTTCCAATGGCTGTTATGAGCACATCCCTCACAAAGCGTGCATTGCCCCCTTCCAGCCACTCATCTGGAACCATGCATCCAACTGACACGTTCTGGTATTCATCTTTATGCTGCAAACATTTTAAAAATTAATTTCTAATTCTTTATAAAGCAAAAATTTTAAATGTCAAAAACTAAACTGGCAAAATCGAAATGTTTAAATGTAACAAGTTAAAATAAATTTCTAAAGTTAAAAGTAAAATTAGTAAAAAACATCAATGATAAAAAGTATAATTTCACAAAGGCTTAAACGCATTTGGTGGTTCCCCAATAAGCCCCCCCCGCTGGGGTGATTAGAGAGCCATCGAAACTCGATGACAATAGACCGCCCGCAGTGAAGGGTTAGTACTCGAGAATCAGAAAATTTCAGGTAAGGGGAACCACCAAATGCGTTTAAGCCAAATGTTTAAATGCAACATGTTTACACAAAAATGTTAAAGTTAAAAGTAAAATTAGTAAAAAAGTCAATGTTAAAAAGTATATTTTAAAAATTTTAAAATGTAAATATAAACTGTCAAGATAATCCAATGTTAAAAACGAACACGAAATTAAAAATTAAAATTTGCTGTACGCGGATCAGTAAATTTCACAACACCTTATTAAAAAATCTTTAAATGTAACAAGTTAAAATAAAATGTTACAAGTTAAAAGCAAGATTAGTAAAAAAATTAATGTTGAAAAATTTTAAAGTGTAAAAATAAAATTTTCAAGAAAATCTAATGTTAAAAAACAAACACCAAATTAAGAATTAAAATTTGCTGTACGTGGATCAGTAAATTTCACAACACCTTATGTGTTTACCTTAAAATCTTTAAATGTAATAAGTTAAAATAAAATGTTACAAGTTAAAAGTAAAATTAGTAAAAGAAATCTATGTTGAAAAAATTTTAAAGTGTAAAAAATAAAAACTTTCAAGAAAAGCTAAAGTTAAAATAAGAAACACGAAATTAAAAAAATTAAAATTTGCTGTACACGGGGTCAGTAAAATTCACTCGTAACACCTTATTAAAAAATAAGTAAATGAAGTTAAGTACCTCAATTACAAAATTTGGATAAAAACTGGACACAAAACGGGTGCATTTTTTAACAATATTGTCTATTTTTTGGATTGCAAAACGTTTTATAACAGGATAATTTTCTAATTAAAACTTACAAGTTACGGATAAAAACTGTCACAGAAACGTTTGATTGAAATTTCGATTTTATATGATAGATACGATTCGTACATAAACATATAAAAACCACTTCTAAACTTCAATCCAAAAAATCACCCCGCTTTGTATCCGGTTGCTATCCGATCTTTTGAGCAGGGTAATTTAAAGTTAAATATTTAAAAAAAAGCAACAAGTTAAAAAGTTTAGATTTAAAGTAATGTTAAAAATAAATCAAAGTTTTAAAGTGAAATATCAAATTTATTTACATTTAATTTACTCACCAACATATTGTTAAAGCGATGTCCACACCGCTTGAGGATGTATCCAATCGATGTTTTCACTACTTGGGTTTTGACACCTTCATACTCTAGGTAAATTGGTTTATCATCCCGTAATGAACCCAACATTTTGTCCCTTAGAATTGTTGCCAAACTTATGAATGTTAACTTCATAAAATGATCACGATCGTGATCATCACACCACTCAACAGGAGCTTGAATGACGACGCAAACTCTGCTATATCCATTAACCATTTTTTCTAAAAGAAATTCGATTATTTAGTTAAATAAGTTTTAAATTTTTTTCAAAAAATTATTAAAAAAATAAAGTAAAAGTATAAAGTAAAGTAAACCTTTAAAATTATTTTAAGAAATCAGAAAACTGTAATTGTTTAAAAAAATTAAAATCTAAAGGTTTAAATTTAAATTATTTGTATAATAAAAAAATTACAGTATAAAATTATTTTAAAAAAACAAAATAAAATCCTATAATTGTTAAAAAGATGTCAAAAACCAATACTTTCCATTATTTATCAAATAAATTTATAATTTAAATACACATTTTTATAAAAAATAAAATACAAACTTTCAATGGTTATAAAAATAAAAAACTAAAAAGGTTTAAATGTAAATTCTTTATAAAAGAAAAAATTCAAAATGAACATAAAAAAATATTAAAAAAACAAAATAAAATGAAAAAACTTTAATTGTATTTTAATAATACAATTTAAA
This sequence comes from Ganaspis sp. Gsp50, assembly GCA_011057455.1. NCBI lineage: Eukaryota > Metazoa > Arthropoda > Insecta > Hymenoptera > Figitidae > Ganaspis > Ganaspis sp. Gsp50. The sequence goes on along the minus strand of WNHD01005107.1, from coordinate 5,055 downwards.
ATTTAAATTATTTCAAACCTCAATTTACTATTTCAAATCTTTTGTAAAAATTAAAAACTGAAAGATTCAATTCCATATTATTTTAAAACTAAAATAAGAATTAAAATATTAAATTATTTTAAGAAACAATATAAAAACTTTCAATGGTTAAAAATATCAAAAACTAAAATACAAGTACTAACAGCTTTTAATTTAATTAATTTGCACTCGAACCAAGCCTCTTGATTTGCACTTGTTAGATGATTTTTTGTGACTGAAATGCTCACAGGTCAAAGCTCTTTATATATCATCCCCATAGTTTACAAATTCCATGATGAATGGCGATAAGCTTCTCACTCTAATCTAAAGAGATGTAGAAAGGATAGGAAGAAACAAAGAAAGTAGATGACCTAAGAGAGTACGTCTTAACGTGAATCATAAAATTCGGTTATTTTAGTTTTATACCTTAAAATTAAATAATTTAAATTTAATTAATTTTAAATCCCCACGGTAAGGTGTCTGTACTATTTTCTAAAAGCATTCTTTTATCATCATTCCAACTTAGAACTTTTTTTTCTTGTTTCATGCTAAACAGTTGATGCTTTTTACTTTGTATTAAATATTGTTTTCTTGTTAAGTTTTTGTACTGAAAAAGAGATTTCTTATAATCATTTAATGTTATTCTTCTTAAAGTTGCATTTTTAACTCCTTTTGCTTTCTTTTTTACTTCTTCTTCACCAAATAATTTAAACGTGTATAATTTTGATCGCAAGCCTACAAATTCTGTAATGATTTTTCCATTACACTCATCCTTCATTAAGCCTAAAACTTTCTTATTGACTAATGGTATATTATAAATATTATTTTGTGGATAATCAGAAGTATCGAATAAGTATAAACTTTGTTTTATATAATCATATATATTTGAGACAAAGAAGTGATAAATTAAACTGTCTGTGTCTGTGTATAACAGTTTTGATTTACTACCAAATACTTTTTTCACATAATTATAATGAAAATCATAGAGGTATATTTTTGAAATATCTAAGATAGAAAATCCCACATATATAGGCTTATCAAATCTAATTTGTAGACGATTCATTTCAATTATTACTAAATTTTCATTATATATATTGCAGCTATGAAAATTTGGTCTAGCGATAAGCGCTTTTGCACCATAGCGACCTTCCCATTTGGTTATTATTCTAACATCCTTGTGATTTCTAACATTCTCCATAGTTTTTCCAAACACAGAATTATTCATTAACTTAAAAAAATTTTTTTCAAATTCATTTTCAGAAATTTTTCTGAATTCTGTGTTTAATTCTATATATTTTCTAAGCCATGGTGATTGTTTGAATTTTAAAATTCTATGAATTTTTGATAATTTCATACCTAACTGCAAATAGTATTTCAAATTCTTGTAATGAATAATATACTTTTCTTTTGGTAATAAATTTGTTATTAATTTAGGTAATTTACTTTCTGCAACGGGGGGTATATAATGCTCTGGACATAAAGGAAGATCTTTATGCAATTCATGTAATTCTTTTGGGTATTCCAAATCTACTTCTAAAATGTAACCATTTGAAGAATCATTTGGAATATCTAAAACATTAAAATCATTAATATTAGTTTCCCACTGAAATTCTGAATGAGGCAAGTATTCACTCATAGAAGCTCCGTACAAATTATTAATGTCAAAGTACATAATAAATGATTCTTCCATATTTTCATCATATTCATTTTGCATGTATTTATTGTTTGCTTTAGCGTATCGATTTGAGCATTGGGAAATTCCACCTCTTATTCCTTTTTCAATGAATAATATCATATCCATGTCTGTAAGTAATTCTAATTTTACATTTGTCATTTTCAACATAGCATCAAAGGAGAATCCAGGAGCAGTGAAATAATGTAAAGGGTCTAACTTGTAAGCTGATAAACAAGTTAATCTAAAATTTTCAAATATGTCAGATAAAAGCAACACATCGTTTTTCAAATATAAATCTGAATATTCACCTAAACTTTTTAAATTAAACATTTCCCACACTTTACAAGCATGTTCATAATCTTTTTGTGAAATATTAGAATCGTTTAGCTTTGAATAAAATGCATCTTTTGATGGCAGTTGAGTTTCATTCAATTTTTCCCAAGAACTTATATAATCATAAGGAAAAACTCCTTTTCTTGTTAATAAATTACATTCATTTAAATTGTTACACAAATTTCTAGTAATTTTTTTTGCATCATTTTTTAAGAATGATGCTAATTTTTCTAAACTGACAGGCATGAATCGATAGGAATCTAAAAATCTAAAACAAATATTTTTCCCCTCAACATATTTTGTAAAAGAAATGTATTTTTCTTTATTGATAGGTAAAAGTTTTACGCTTCCGGGAAAATAAGTTGCTAATTCTTTTATGAAAAAATGAGCATCATATCCTGACAAATTATGGAAAAGTACAGGAACCACATGTGATTTTTTAAAATTAATGTTACAATTTTGATGGCTACTACCCCTATATTCACCAGTAAAATGATTATGATCACGATGTCTAATATCATTTTTCTGGAAAGGTTGCTCACAAATATGACAAATATTTGCAGTTCTAAATTCCATCTCCTGTTGGGAAGTTAAGGGTTTCATCGGGATAATATTTTTCAAATGAAAATCAACTAAGTTTGAAATTTCTTTCAATTTGTTCATAAACCAAATAATGCAATCTTTTCCTCTATAACTTTCGAATTTTGAAAGAGAGTCATCAAATTCACATTTTAGGTAAAAAGCAATACTATGAGGAATATGTTTTGAATATGCATCAGGATTATTTTTATCAACAAAAGGTTCTAAAATGCTTTCAATATCTGCATAAAGAACAAAGGGGACTTTATCTTTATATCTATAATTTTTAAATTGTAAAATGTTTTCTTTTTCTTTTGGTAAAATTATTTTACATTTATTTAAATTTTTACAATAATTTTTATGATTTGACAAACAACTTCTATTTTTAAAGTGGCATAAACATCTGTCACAAATCCAGGTTTTGTTCTTACTTTTAGTTATTTGCGACTTTACTAACCGTGATAAATTACGTATCCATGAAAAATGAAAAACTTCAAGTATTTTACCATTTTTATTTTTTAATCTATTTTCAGAATTTTCAATCATTAGTAAATGAATAGTTTCTTTTTTAGAAAATTGGTCACTTATATACACAGGAACTATTTCCTTTTTTTCTAATCCGTACACATTTATCCTCAAATTATTCATTTTTTCAAATTTTGGAACATCTTCCAATGAAATAGGGAATTGAATATTATCATATTTTAAATATTTTCTAAAATCTGGGTATGAAGTAGTAGCGTTAACATTAACTTTAACTGGATTCAGAGCTGCATTTACTGACCACAAAAAACAATAATTATCTTTATTTATTATATTGACAACTGCCCGTCTATCACCTACAAATTTGGGTAATTTTGTGTAAGTAGACATGCCTGCTTGTATTGGTGCATATCTATTTACATTAACCATTAAATTTATTATCTCCTTTAAAGACCACCCTGATTTCTCTTGACTAAAGTCCTGAACTTGTTGTAAAATATATTCAATAACTTCATCGAAAGTTGCACTAAGGTCTGTTGAGGAAAAAATGATTTTATTTTTTGTATTAAAAAATTTATTATCTTCAATAATATTTCCATTATCCAGATTTGTGAATTTTAAAATCAATACAAAATTGACTTTTAAAGCATTATGTTGTTTTAAAGCGTTTATTAATCGAGATTTTATTAAAGATTTTGAATCTTGTAAGAAATTAAGTAAGTCTTTGTGTCTCAAGTTAATAATTGCACCTGTTCTTATTCTACCATTAAATGCTGATTGTATATCTTCCCATCTTATTCTATCTAATTTTTTATAACTTTTATTTGAATATCCCTCACCTCCTTTTTGCAACTGTTTAAATTTTCTATTTATTACTTTGAGAATTGCTAATAAAGTTGTGATTTTACTTTTTTCACCTACCGTTAAAATATCTTTCTTAACATTTAAAACTTTATTTAAAAGCCGAATATTTTGTACACCTAATTTTATCCACTTTTCCATGTCAATAAAAAACTTGTTATTTCTTCGCGATTTTACTAAAATGTTAAAAGCACTTTCCATGATTTGAATAAGATTCTTAATTTCGTCAAATTTCATTTTAATTTTTTTAAAAATAATACAACAATCCCCAATTATTTACAAATAACGTAAAATTCTTTTATTCCACTCAACAGAGTTTAAAACCCCTTGCACACACGTTTTTCTCTTAATGAGGTTTGTAGGAAGATCGTAAGCTTTTATAGTGCATTCTTAAGAACTAACACATTTCTGAAAAAATAAAATTAATAGAATTATTAACTTACCTTTGTTCTCACATGCTTTTGAATCATCACATTTTTTCCCACACAGCGATAACCAATGTATCTTAAGAGTATGAATAATAAATAACGATCAAACGAAATAAAGAGTTATCAACCGCCATTACACAACAATTAAAGACTAAGATCTAATGTTACGTTTTTTGACAAATCAAAGATAATACACTTCCGCATTCCAATACGAAACCATAACAAAACGCACGTTTCGCTTTCTAAGAAAGCGATAAGGAAGGCATATTCACAAACTGTGTTTTGTTGAAATGTGTTTAAAGATTAAAGTCATCTTTCGGATTAATTCAAAAACAAAATTTTTTTCCCACCTTCTTTAAGTTACCGTTCGCGGCACATCAAAGGGTGACTTCATCTTTAATCACATTCCATCATGAAATAATAACAAAACTAATTTTCACATTCTTTTCTAAGAAACCAATAAAATATATATTCGCAATAGAATTTTTCTGAGAAAATAACTAATTAAAAGACTGATTTTAAGACACCGTCTTTCACTTTCTCTAAAGCGGAAACAAAAAATTATTAAAAAATGTGTCCATTCCCAGGCAGAAATTTCTGTGGCATATCAGAGAAAAATTAAAGGTTATAATTTTAAAATATAAACTCCAAACTATTTTTAGTATGGACATGAACCTT
>WNHD01005106.1:0-16136 GCA_011057455.1 Ganaspis sp. Gsp50 | reverse complement strand
GACCTTTATTGGGTTAAAACAACACCATAAGGATACAAATAGATTCAGCTTATTTTGACACGGATATTAGGGTTAAAACTACACTTCTTTTTTCTGTGTTCTTATTCTAAACAACAAAGTTTAATTTTTGCGAGGTGTATTTTTGTGACATAAATTGAGTGACGTAATTTTTGTGACATTAATTGAGTGACGTCGCTAAATAACGTCACTCAAATTAAGTCACTCAATTGAGTGACATTAATTTCCAGTCATACTTTTTCGTAAGGGAATTCATTTTGTAAAGTTTATAACTAGTATTAGTAAGTTTTACAAAATGAATTGGTAGTTTTTTATACTGAGAATTACTATTGAATAAAAATTAGTCAAACGATTACTAATTCATTCAATAAACGATTCGGTCCTCTTCAATTAGCCAAAAATGACTAATTCAGATTTAGAGAGTGGGAAACCTGTGTAGAAATTCTGTATTGCCAAGTCAGATTGCTCGCACCTGAAACAAAACAGCTGAGACCTGGGGTACGATTAATTCGAATTTCCATTTCATCTCCTTGACTTTTAATTTTTTTTATTTCTACAAAAATTGAAAAAATTGAAGGTCAGTGAGATGAAATGGAAATTCGAATTACATAATCGAATCCCTGATTAGGCAAAACCCCATACTTTAAACTTTTTCGATAAACATGGTTTAAGTTGTTAACAAAATTTATCTTTCAGTCAATATCTTCATTTTCTTTTAGTTAAATATTATCACAATAAAGGAATCTTAGCGTTCGTACAAGTAATTGCAACCATACATGAAACAATTTTCTTCGAAATAGATAACAAATGTCAAGTACTATAAAACAACAATGTTTATTTCAATCAACATTTACAATCGAGTTTTCCATTTATAGATATTTGCTTTCAATTTAATAATTTAATTACTCGGCAAAATATCGAGAATTGTGGAATTTAATCAATGCAAAGGATTTTATTACCGAGTATTTGCTTTGCCTTTACTTCTTTGCAATTCTAATTTGTATAGTGCTCGATTCAATTCTTATTTCTCGTTCGAAATTTCCACAAAAATTATATCAATGTGACTGAACAGGTAAGGCGTATTATACTTAAAACTAGCATCCAACACGCATCATATTTTGAAAGTCTTGCAGTAGAAATTTGAAAAAACTTTATAGGTGGCAACGCTTTTCAAAGTATGATATTTATTGATAATTATATTCGCATGTACAACAATCGAGCATTATTTTGTTATAATGTCTCTTAACATTATAATACAAATTTTTTGATAAATGCAATATTTCATTTTATAATTAATAACATTTAGTGTTTGAACATAGTAATAAGTATCGTGTTTCATTAATTTTTATAAATTAGATCAATAAGGATAAAATTAAAATAACTACAGGGAAAGAAGGCGCATATATATAATTCAGCCGACAGAACGTGTTGAGTAAAATAATTCTACAGGAATTCGACAGTAGCGCAATCTATCGACAATTTGTTGGGTAAATTTGACAGCCATTAATCTAACTTTACGATTTGTGTTGTCATGTCAGTTCAAAATTTAACAGCACTGTTAAGGTGGCTGTACAATAAACGAATTCTCGATTGACATGCGCATGTCGACACATCATTCTGTCCTATGCTTTTGCACGTGAGTGACAAGGACAGAATGATATGTCGACATGCAAATCCGCCAATCTATTGTAGAGCCAGCCTTAATATAGTATATAGATTCCACTCTCTTGCGGGTAGAATCTACTTCTTTCTCTCCGTGTGGTAAAAAACTATCTTCATTTTATGGACATTTTGCTTCCTCATAGAGAAAAGATTTCCATTTTGTCCATCTATTTCTGATGAAATATATGCTTTAAATTAAAAGTTAGAATTTTAATTGGCAGAAATAATGAAACCGTGAAATTTTCTTCATAAATTTATGATGATAAGTACCCACATAGCACTACTGAACCTTGCCTAAAGCTTTAGGCAAGGTGGGTTTTCTTTGTCATCAAGTGGTGTCATTTATCGCAGTTAGTGTTTTCATTTACTAAAAATTGCACATAAATATGTGTATTATAATATAATATGCTAAGTAAAAATGACCATTGGCAATCATATCTAGACCATCATACAAATAAATCGTGACATTTCTTATGGCAGTGTCATCGTACAATTATATTTTCAGTGTTAAATATAAATTTTTAAACAATTTTTCACTACTCAAAGAAACCTAGGCTCAAATCTGCTGCAACTAAAATTGTGCTTAATTTTATCACGTAATTGCAAACAATAGAATTTAAAAATTATTTATTCTTTTAATCCAGTACGTTATTTTAATACAACTAATTCTTATATTTTATGCCTTGATACCAGATTTTTTGTTTATTGATTGAAATTTTCCAATTTTTATTATGCTCAATATGAGCCATCAATGATCGTATTTGCTGTGACTCAGAGCTCTGGTAGGGAGATCTGTCGTGGCCTGCACTGCAAAAACTAGTGTCTTATTGTAGATGTCTTACCGGAATTAGACGTTTAGACATTTATAATAATGTCTTATATTGGTAAACGTCTTATTTCAATGTCTTAGATTTCTAAGTGTCTTAAATTTTAAGACGTTTTTGCATGTCTATTTAAGACATCAAAAAATGTCTTAAAATTGACCACCTAAACGTCATAAACCAAGACACCATTTTTTGCAGTGTGGTAGCGTCACACCAAAATTTTTGCACGGGTTTAGATGAAAATGAGTTGATTTAGAATATTTTTGGAAAATTGAAAATCGGCTCGATTACAATGCATCTTCGTTGAGGAAGCAAAATGTTAGAAAATAATATTTTCTGCAAAATTAAAATGCTTTTAGTAACCTTTTACTTTTAATAATTTAAAAATTCTTAATTCTTCAAACTCATTTTAATCAATCCTACAGACTATAGAATCTCCAACATGAATTTCAGCTTTAATTTCAAAGCTGTTAGTTACTTTTCAATCTAAATAATATAGTTATCATAGCAATTGGACTAATATCTATTGAATAGACTTTACAAAATTCATAATATTCGTATATATTAAATATAGAGTTTAGATAGTAAAGATGGTAGTCAATTAGAAATTCAGGATACCAGTTATGTACTTTTGGTCTCGAAAGGTGAGATTTTCTTTTAAAGTTTATTTAATCAGTGTTTAAGATTTGGTAATAAAGAAAGTGAAATTTATTGGATTATACATATGTACAACTATAAGAGTAAACTTACAATTTACACGTGTTCACACCTTTTAGTGTACACTAATAATGGTTTCACAGCAATTGTTTTTTGAACACAAAGTTTATCACCTGATATATAGAGCAGAGGTGAAACAGAGTATTCTTAATTACAAAATCATATAGTCATAACCCTTTCAATCATTCAAACTGCTTGTAAGTATGATAAAAAATATAACTGAAAGTAAAATCAAACTGTTTAAACTGGTGTCCCTTAGTAGTAAGAAGCTAGAAATTAAAAACAATTAAAATATTTTAATTCTTATCAATTCCATTTCTGTTCAATTCTTTTGTATCCAATATCGGAAGAGTTGAAAGTAAACTTAATTTAATTCCTTTTAATTCCAATTTAATAAATTTACGCAGAAAAAGTTAGTTTTAATAGAATTGTCAGAAAAGAACTGAACTCGAGTTTTCTACACACAAGCTATTGAAGCTGTACGGGAAGAGAATTTTGTTAAAAATTCCTGTGCTGTCCAACAAAAGCTATATGAATTCTTTTGGCGCCGGAAAAAATGCTATATAGAAAATTATGATTACATAAAAATTCGTAATTTATTATTAAAATTGTATTATAAATTATAAATATAATTAAAAAGTAAAGAAATACATAAAATTTCCATTTTTCACAAGATTAATAAATTTTTTGATGCGCTTATATATGAATTTTACATGTAAAATTGAATTTTTCTATAATGTCTTAACATTATTTTCGAAATTATTAATTTTATTAATAAAATTTCGTATATATATATATATATAAAATCTCTATTTATTAAATTACAAAAAGGATCAATAAATTATTTTAAATTAAAAGTATAAAAAAGTGTAATTCTCTCCAAACTTGAATTAGTCATTTTCTACTAAAGAATATATTGAGAGAAACTCGTCCACCTATATTTAAATAGTAAAATTTAACTCATTTTAGCCCAATTTTTTAGTAGGAATTAAAAAATAACTAAATCACACTTCTAGAAAGTCATATTTTTGTATTTTACAATTAGGGAGCTAAAGAAACAGATTTTATTATTACAAAAAGTCATATCTGAAATTCGATAGAAAGTTTGTGCGCTTTTGATTCAGTTGAATTATTAAATTAAATCATTAATATTGATATGACAGAGCAGTGATATTGAAATTAAGATTGGTAAGGATTTGGAGATTCGTTGTCTTAAGTTAATTGATAACTTTTTATTAATGTATATTTTTTAATTATTTTTCTATAAAAATTTATTCATTTATTTCATAATAATTTTATGAATACCTATTTTGAGGAAAGTTATTAGTTATATAGGTTCTTTAGGATTGGAAGAATTTTGCAATATCAAGAAAAATATTTTATAGAAAAAAGAATCAGACAAAAAAAAAGCATTGGAAGCAAGCGATTAAGGCCACTCTTTTGAACTTATACATACTCTCTAAATCTGAATTATTAATTTTCTACTACGATTCAAAAGTATAGTGAAAAATCACTTACTTATTGAAATTGTAATGATTTACTAATCTTTATTTAAAAAGAAAAACTATTAATTTAATAAGTCAATTACTTATATTATATGTGAACGTCCGCATGAAAAAGGCCCACTTTGTCGATTTTATTTTAGGAGATATTTACAAATTTCTAAAAAAATTTCAGATTTTCCATTTTTCTTTTATTGCTGAAAAACAAAATATGTATAACATGTAGTCTTTCCAATTGTATATGTGTTTATCGTAACTTTTTTGTAATTTAAAACACGTTCAAATCTTATTCCTAATTCTTAATTAACATGGGAGCAAATAGTAAACTGGAATTTTAAACTCGTTTTTCTCAGAATTAGGTTCTTGACACTTGTCACATTCAATTTGGCGAATTTTTCACCCAGAGAGGGCTGAGCCCTCTCAAAATGTTGGAAATTTAATCAAGAATATGCTCATACGTATAGATAAGTCCAATAGTGCCGAAGTCGGCCTTTTTCATTCGGACGTACACATACATATGTATATTAATTGGTAGTGAACGACTTTAAGCTATTGAATTAGCAAAAAAATACTAATTCAGATTTAAAGAGTTGCCTTTAATTTTGATTATATAGAGCAATATTTATAAATAACAAAAAGTTGCAATTAAAAATATATGTATTTTAAATATAAGTTTTGTTAAAAGAAGAAATATATATGATTGGGAGTGGAAGTTATACAAATTATTTTTTTGTCCAAGAGCGCGTTTTAAAGAAATCTTTTCGTTATTACAAATGTACAATAAATACAATAAATACAAAATGAGTACAAGATCACAGAGAGAAAAGAATTCCTGAAACAAGAATAAAAATATACTTACAACTTATTCTTGTTTCAAGAATATTTTCGATTCGTTGATTCAAGAATACATATTCTAGGTCCGAATCTAAGAATAAAGTAGATTAGATCCAATGCATTTTTGCATTGAATCAAGAAAACTTTTTTCTCAGTGATGAACACGTGTCGATGTTTACAAAGAAAAAAGAAATTACAAATTATTTGTTTAAAAACAAGAATAACAATCTTTTAATATAAGGACAAAATTTATATTTATCCCAATAATTATTTTTAGTATAATGCTGAACATAAAGAATGCCTTTGCAAAGACAATATATTTATCGTTTCTTATTGTTTTCTTAAATTATACTTTAAATTCTACAAGAAATGCGAAATATTGGTTTATAACCAACTTCAACATCAACAATAATTGATAAGTAAGTCAATTTTAGTGCAATTGCAGTCGGTACAGCATTCGAAGAAGGCATAAGATTTACGGTATAAAACATCAAAACTGCTTTACCGGCAGTTAATCATATCAATTCTTTTCCTATTTTAATATGTAAACCAAAAGAAGAAGAAACAATTGAAAACAATTTAAACTCTTTTTCACAAGATGAAAAGTAATCTTGTTCATTGCAGGGTAGAAAAATCTTATATTATTAACAAGTTGAGAATGGAAAGTTTGCTATAAGTTTTAACCTTATAAAATCGATACCTAAATGTTAAAAAAAATCACTCTCGCTTTGTCCCTCTAAAAACTCCACTCTCGCGTTAACTGGCGTTAACTATTTAGAACTTGCACTGTTTCTTTTAGGTTAAAAAAAATTAAATCAAAATCAAAACAGTTTTTGTAATAAATCAAAATTAGTAAACATTATTTAATATTATATTATATTAAGATTTCAAATTTTGTAAGTTGCTCAATTTTAAAACTTCTTAACTAATAAATTTTGAAAAATAATATACAGTCGACTATCGATGAGTCAATGTTGAAGGGGGACAGAAAATTAGTTATCAAAAATTTGAGTTATCAAATACTAAGTGGCCGAATTTTTAATTTTAAGGACCTATAATGACTACTTTGTCTTATCGAAGAAGAAATTGAGTTATCGCTCTTTGACTTATTCAGAGTCGACTGTATGCTTTTTTGAGATTCAATAAAACAGCGAAGGGTTTAACAGTACAGTTAACGCAGGGGCGTGTCCAGGTAAATTTTTTGGTGGAGGTCATATGTGAGAGAGAAAGAGATAGCAATAGATTGAAATATATTTGATATCTCTTTCTCTCTCATATAAATCTATGACTTATAGAGGGGGGGGGGGGGCATGACCCCCTTGACCCCTCCACTGGACACGCCACTGAGTTAACGCGAGAGTGGCTTTTTTAACATTCAGTTATCGAAATATTTGGAAATTTGCAGGATTGCAATTTTATTACAAAATATGAAAAAGATAAGAGGAAAAGGAGCTTTTTCAATTAAATAATCACTAAAATTAAAAAAAAGAAACAAGTTTTTATGTGTAAATGATATTTTCACAGTATATCAAATTATATTAAACGAAAAGAAAAGCTATATTTTAAATTGACTATATGTAGTACAATAATGCGCGCGCAATAAAATTTCAAGTTTCACTCTCTCATTAAAAAATATACATATTTTAACCAAATTTTGAAAATTATTAGATTACTACCTTACAAATGATTCATTTTTTTTAGAATTAGGAAAAATCGTCACTCGACTTAACAATGTAACATTTGTATTATTTGTAACAGCAATATTAACAACTTCTTTTTCTTATATGTAACAACAAACTCTGACATTCATATTGTTTGTAATTTTCAATAAACATTTGCAAATCACATAATTCTCGGAAGCGTTTTATTCGAGCTTTTTTTTTAATGACACTCGTTTTCCCCTCGGCGCAATGTAATTATTTTGCAATATATTCGTTAATAAATTCATCTTGTTATCTACTTACAATTAAAAGCAGCCTGTGAATCAACAAATTTTTGACATGTAAGATATTCATGTGGAAGATTCACTTTTCGACATTTTGAAATATTCATCGTCGATGCACGAAATATAAAGTGTATAAATGCAATATAATTATCTAATAGATCACTGAAAACACTAACATTATATATAGTGAAACAGCTAAACGTATCGTCGATATGTCAATAAATCTAGTCACAATACACAGAAAGATAATTCTGATAATTTTCTATAAAAGCGTCATGATGTCTAGTCAGACAAATTTTACTGTGCTATTTCACAATTTTTATCACGTTTCCTATAATTTTTATGAGAAATCTGGTAAATATTATGAGGATTTTTACAGCACGGAGATTTTTACCAGAATTTTCTTTCAGCGAAGAAAGTCTAGTCTTTTAGCTGTTCCAACAATACCACTTTTTAGTGCAATTTTTAATTTGTAGCTATATTTCCAATAAGTACTCCTTCGTTTTTTTGAATACTTGCACTTTTTTAAAATTATTTAAACAATATCAATTTCTTAAACTGATAGAATAATTACAATTAAACTAATTCATAAATACGAGTCTCTAAAGTTATTTTATTATTTAATTTTCAAAATCAAATAAATAATAAAATATTAACGATCTAGAAGGAAATTAAATCAAATATTAAATAATTTTATAATAAAATAAAAAAGAAAACGTAATCTGATTTTACAATTTATTTCAACGTCTCATTGAATGAATCATATATATGAAAAAAAGAAAAAAAATTATTAATAAATTTACTAGTAAATGTCCAATAAGCAAGCGCACGAACCTATATATACAGTCTTCTTTAAATACGTACTTGACACTGACTGAGAAAAAAGAATTGGTTTATTCTTGCTTCTAGAATATTTTCGATTCGCCACAAGAACGATTTAATGGAAAATAAATCAAGAATAGTTATTCTTAAATCAAAAAATAATTACTCTTCATAATAAAAAATTACATAATATAATGAAAAAAGTACTGAAATGAGTATTGGATTAAGTATTGTAATAAGTACTGGATTAAGTACTGGAATAAGTATTGGAAAAACCAGTACTAAATTCGCACAATAATTTTTTTAAAAGCACTGTATTCTACAGTGAATTGTATAGTTTTTGTATATTTACTATATACCTACACATTTATTCTAGAATAAAAAAAGTATTGCGCAGACGTAAATAACATAGACATTTAGTGCGCATAAAGTAAAGTTTTCAACATTGTATGGCGAATTTAGTACTGGGATTTCCAGTACTCAATCCACTACTTCATCCAATACTTAATCCAGTACTTTTTTTTCATTAAGTCGCATTAGATATAATGCATTCTTGTGTTGAATCAAGAAACCTTTTCTCTCAGTGTGCCAATAATTAAGTATTTTTAATGATTGATCACCAGCCACTTATAGTTTTATATAGAATAAAATTGAGGTACTGTGTTTGAAATGTTTGCTGTATGTGCGTACCTTGTATAAATAATCTTTCCTTATTATTTCATTAAAATTGTCAACGTATTTTCTCCATTGGAGAATATTAATTCTCCTTTACCAATTAATTCTAAAAAATTGAGTACCGTTTGGTCAGAAAAAATACGTTTATTAACCTTCAAAAACTGGTAAGCGACAAAAGTCTGGTTTTTCAGCAGCAGAAACTACTTTTATCCAATTTTATATTTTCCTCTTTAAACATGAAATTTAATAAGTTTAACAAAATTTTTAATCCTAAAATGATTTTTAAAGATAAAAATATCTGATCTATTATTATTTTTAAAAGATTCTTTTTGGAGAAAAATATTTTCTGCTAAAAAAGTTTCTATATATAATGCAGTACCTAAATATTTTCTTTAGGTTTTGAGCAGATTATTTCGCAAATTGTTATTATTATTATTATTATTATTATTATTATTATTATTATTATTATTATTTAGAATATCTGACTGTCGACCAATATTTTTTGTATTATATATTTATGTATATTTAATATTTTAAATATATATAATTTTATATATTTCTGTCACGGTGTATATGTATAAGACTATATAATATTTAATTGTTATCCAACACATATTTAAATTTAATATTTATTTAGTATGGTACACATTAATTTTAGCCATCAAGATTTAACATGTTATTTATCTTTTTCTTTTTCTATTATTCGGAAATGTTTTCTACTGGTTCACCTTTAAAAACAAAATTTTGTTTTCTCAATTCAATATTATTACCTAATATGTTTAAAATTTATTATTGATAGCATTAATGGTACACCCATTTAAAACAAATCTAATAGAAAAGTCAACTATATATTTTTAAATTCTGATCCCCCCTTGGCAGTTATTAAATTTTCTTCCCTTTTTAAAAATTAAATCTCGTCAATAAATAATAACGCCTTTTTGCTAAAAATACAAAAAAATACATTATTATTGTTTTATATTTTCATAACATTTTTTAATTACTCTTTTTTAAGAAATCTATTATTATATTACCTTCCACGAGCTCAAACATAAAATAAAGATTTTAACATTCCTATCCTACAGAGAACAAAAAATAGTAAAAAGGATTTTGAAAAGTTGATCGCTTTGTTTTACTGTATATTTTAAAATTGAGACATTATATGTGTAGTATTAATTTACCCGGATAAGATGTTGAATGTTCTGATCATAAGAAATCACAAAAATTTGTAAATGAGAGGAGGCACTGAATGTCAACTGTCTTGATGCCTTTGTTACCTTATCTAGCCAATGATTAAATGCATTAATTAATTTTTAAAACATTGATAAACATTCATATACAATATTTACGTATGTCGCCATGGAATGGCTGGTCGATGTTGCAAATCGGTGTTCCATGGAAAATTGCAAGTGGTTATGCTTGAGTGTGTCTCGCTGTAAAGATTTTTCGTTAATACTACACTCTTGAGGCACCGAATTTCATTTTAAAAATCTGCTTTAAACATCACGCACAAGATTCCCCTCGTCTCCAACGGAACAGTCAAAGGCCAGACGTAAGAATCACAGAACCGTTTCAATCTCCGCAATTTCAGTAATTGTTGTACCATCCTCTGGAAATCTAAAAATGTCAGACAACTTGGTAAGTTCAAAAATGTTACATTATAAAAACCCATAAATTGTTATTACATTTTTTAAATAACTAAAAACACGAGTAATAAAAATAAAATTAATAATAAATTTATCAATCGATATAAATGAAATCAAACTTCTGCCTGTACATTGCTTAAAATGTTTAAGTTCAGGTGCAATTTTTCGTACTGTGCAAAAAAGATGTATTTTTGTCTCATTTATTAATAGAATATAATATTAATTATTAATAAAAGTTTACATCACTTTTCTGTTTGTAATTTTTAAACTAAAAATTTGACTATTCAATTAGATTAAAACTATCTTAATTTTAAATAAGATGTGTAGAATAAAATTGAACATAATTAACATTATACATTATATTATATAATTAAAAAGTTGGTCACACGTTTACAAGCAAAATATGTATCTGTAAATGTACCTATATTTAGAAAAAATATTATACTCGATCAAATAAAGTATAACACAGTCCAACCTCCCTACTAAGGACCTCCGTATAAAGTATCACGGCCATCGTAAGCTGCCCCACTGAGAGCCGTCATAAAAAATACGATTCAAAACCTTTGTAGGTATGTATTTACAGTCTTTTGCAAGTTCAATGAAATAGTTTGCATCACACCTTGCATGGAGGTTTTGGGACAAAACACAAATCGCACTATAGTGGGGCCCTATACATTTGTTAATTCTTACCCTTTTAACCGCCCTACGAATAGCAATAGGTTCGGAAGTTGGACTGTAATTAAAAACAAAATTTTGTGACTATACCTGTAAATTTCAGTAGGTAAAAAATGTTCGTCGTATTCAGTGCTAACGATGGTTGTTTTAGTCATGTCCCGTGGCTTTGAAACTTCAACAGCATCGACGAAACTAAATAAAAAATTTACTTCTATTAAACTATTTGCCTCCACCACACACTTTCATTTTTTTATGCTTCTCTAAAATCATGAGCTGATTCTTTTAATGAAAAACTATGCATAACTTATAGATATTTTTGGTCAAATACAGGAGGGTGTCTAAATAATTGGTTTATTTTTCCAATTTTTGCAAATTTGCAATAAAATGAATAATTGTTCGTTTATAAATATAATATAGTATAAGAGGTAAAGTAAAGGAACTAACACAGTCGTTCAACATCTTGGAAAATTAAATTTAGAATCAGAATCAAATTTCTACAATTTTGGTCGCCATTTTGAATTCTCCAGTTTTAACTTCATCAGCTTAGAATTCAGCGACCCCAAAAACCCCCGAGTGAGCATTATTAACCAAATAGCTTGAAATTAAAAATTTTTTCTCTCCATTCTGGATTCGCCATTTTTAATTTTCAAATTTTATCTTCAGATTTGAATTCAGCCACCCCAAAAAACCCCTTAGAAAGCATTATTATCTAAATACAGCCAACTAGGATCGCTATATTCGTCGGTCAATTTTTCATATGTAGATAATTTAGAAATTTCGATTGATACCGACCAAGCAGACATTCATTAAATGCTTATAGAACTCTTGGTTTAAGTTCGGATGATGGTAAATTAAAATTTAATTCGATGTGGTTGTCGAAATTAAATTTTTATTTTTAAGTAAATTTTGTTCTGAAAAAATTTAATTTACCATCATCCGAACTCAAACCAAGAGTTCTATAGGCATTTAATAAATGTCTGCTTGGTCGGTATCAATCGAAATTTCTAAATTGTATAAATACATATAAATACAGCGGAATTTCAAAATACTCGGTCGCCATTTTGGATCCGCCATTTTAAATTTTTAAATTTCGACTTCAAATTCGGATTCAGCGACTCCAAAAACCTTAGAATACGTTGTGACATTAATTTTGTTTCTTTGTCTAGCTGGTTATTTTTTTAAGATGCCCATATGTGTGTCATGAAGCAGAAGTGGCACGACTTTTTCTTGCCCATATTTATGTCACCGACAGTTAAGGGGCTAAAGGGCTTACGTTTGAATGTTTATAACAAAATAAGTAATTGGAAAGAATAATTTCTGATTCTCTTAAATGAAAGAGCAACTAAAAAATTGTTAATTTTCATAAAAAAATCAAAATCGATTTTTTTCGAGTAAGGTACTTTTTGTCATGGACAGTCACATAATCTTTTAAAAAAATTTCAGGAACACCTCGAAATTTGCCAAAACATGAAACAAGATTTTTATTCTTTTAAAAATTAAAAAATGAGTGCCTACTTTTTTTAAAATTCTAATTGATCCAGACAAGTGTCAGAAACGTTATTATACTCAAATCGGGGTGCCTTTTTTGGGGTATCGAATGCAAAAAGAATATTATATATATCTTATCATTTTTTCGAATAGTTCATAATTTATATTATATTTTTCTATTTATTGTATGATATTTTATGTTATCATTATTATACTATATTGAAGCAACGGCGTTCCGTTGCTCTCAGACTCTGTTGTTAGATTATTTTTTTAAAAAGACTTACGAATCAAAATACGGGGGTAACGGATGAGGAGCTTCCACTGTAAGAGACTCAGCATTGTGATGTGATGGATATTGCAGACATCGCCACCAGTCAAGACTCCCAGTTTTCCTCCTTAAAAAAAGCCCATGGAATTTGCTGCCTAATTTGTAGTCTCTTAATTTCATCATTGTCGGAAACTCATTGGGTTTACTCGTCAATCTTTTACGGAGGTTCCCATCCCTCTTCAAACTTTTTATTTTTACATCTATTTCTTAAATACAAACAAAACCTGACAATATTTCGTGCGTTTAAAGCGGAAAAAGGCCTTCATTTCATTCAACTAATCTCTCCGTATTATTTATATTTAAATTATGTACTTGTATACATAATATTGAGAAATATCGCAAGCGTGAAAATCATACTTAATATACTCAAGTAAAATTTTTCATATGGGATTTTTCTAATTGTATCTCAATAAAAGATCAACTAATTAAATGTATAAACACTTTTCAAAATAATTTCGACAGCACATTTTCTTTATCAAGAAATATGGTAGAAGAAGACATTATCTTCTAAGACTAGTTATTCCGTTATCATCAACTCTTGGTTTGAAACAAGTTTCAAGCAAGACGAATGAGTAGGCTTGTTATAGTATAATAAAGAGCTTGGAGTTGGGGCTGTGTTGCTAATGACTACTAAGGTAGCCATTAGCAGGAGTTGGAATCCCCTCGCAGATACTCGGTGCATTCTCCGATTGTTTATTTTTTCAGAACGAAATTATTTAGATAAGTTAGATTTAAGAATTTTGAAATAATTATCATATATAAGAGATCACACCAAGAGTTGAATTGAAAGGTAACTAATATCCCAGGTGCGAATTGTCCGTCGGCCCACGGTCGGGAATAACTTGACCGGGGATATCTTAGCTAACATATAATCATACAAAATAAATAAATGTAAATTATTTTAGAAAACTGAACAAAGTGTTTTAGTTTGAAAAATTGACCGGTAAAAACCAGGAAGAACCGGTTTTTCAATTTCATGAAAAAAATTGTCCACCCTGATTAAATGTCGTCTTAACTGATAATGTCATATTCCATTATATATTATTTTCCATTATATATATTTTCTTTATGCGTATACCCAGCAAAAGAATAGTTGGTTGGAACTGGGTACTTTCTCAATTGGAACTTGTCACTTTCTAATTAAAAATGCACTGAGGAAATAAACGCTTTACAGAGTTGTAGAATAGCTCGGTAAAAAATAAATAATTAAAAATAAATAACACATTGGTTAAAAAGAAATAAATAGGGCTTGCTGTCACTAGCTATAAATAAATTTGTTAAAATTAACCTTTTAAAAGATTTTCATAATTGAGGGGGCACATGCAATAACTCGTTAGGCGCGCGAATTCTTTGTTTTCTATTTACAGTGCGGGTCAGACGAAGCACGCAAACTAATGCATTGTCTGACTAATACTGTAAGTAGAAAGGAAAAAGTTGGCGCGCCTAACAAGTTATTGCATGTGCCCCCTCAATTAATTTGAAGAATAAAAAGTCAACCTTAATAAGTGATTTGTTTAAGATAGACAGTTTCATTGGTTAAATTTTAATCAAGTATTTCAGTAATACGTTACCAGTAACTAATGTTCGCTTGTGAAATTTTAACCGAGTAAAGATTTACTCTGATTCAGTGGCGTTCAAGTAGTCAGTGGTACGTTGAGTCTCGCATCGCGTCGTAAGTTCGTGTGAAAGTGTGAAGCAATGTTTTTTGGAATTTAATGTGTATCTTGTGCATTTGTAATTACACTTAATTCTTAATTTATGCGACTTTAATTTATGAGACTCTTTGAATCAGCAACAATGGTGATGGGTCTGAGAAGTAGGGATAGAGGAACAGGGGTCCAAGATTTTCCGCACAAAAGCGTAGAAACAAAAGATCCACGGTCTGTCTCTTCTTTGTGTAAATAATGCGGTGCCTAGAAGAGAGTAGTGCGCATGACCCTGATTGTTTACGTTTGATTCGGAATTATTTACTGGATCGATTTATGAGATACCCAACAATTGTGTCACATAAATTAAGAGTTGAGTGTATTCTTTAAAATATCTTGGAACATCCAAGTGGAGAATAAATCATAACATTTAAATAAGGTGAGTTATGACAAAATCAAATTCAGACTTAACATTATTTTTTGTTTGATTGAAAATATATAAATAAATTGCTATTCAAGTTATTAATTTTGTGGAGAATCAATTATTATTCAAAAAATTCTACACAGACTAAAGGAGTTAATGGTAATTAATACTGAGTTTGTTTTTGTAAAAAGTGTTTGAAGAATAGAAAAAATAGTTGAGTGCAAAGTGAACAAGTCAAGTAAATACGGCAACCGAGTAGGACTGTAGTTGCGTTTATAGATCGTGAATCAAGGTTTGCTACCGTAACCGAGTCAAGTAATAAAAACCAATAAAAACAATTATAACCATGCTTACTCGGTTAAAAAAATAAGCAGTTTGTTCTGCAGGTGCTATATCAGCAGCATTCATCAGTCACTTTTAACATGAAATTATTTAAATTTTACTGACATCGTTTTCTCAGTGTGTCAATAATCTTTTGCAATAATATGTAATAAAATAATATTGCAGAAAACACTTGCGTGTAATCTTTTAAATTATGTATTAAGATCCTTTAATTTATGTATATATTGTTTACAAATGTTATAATGCAAGTGTATTTCGTTGATTTATTTAAAAAAAACAAGCAATGAATTTCCTAAGTAAAAAAAGAAATAGGAAAATTGTCAACAAAAAGGTTGTGAAATGATCAAATCTCCAAATTAGAGATTTTAGAGTTTTTTCTGTCTGTTTTTAAGATAAATACATTTTGGTTATTGGAACTTCTATTCCAACAACCAAAAGTGCCATTTTTAATTAGAAATCGAGAAGTTCAAATGAAAAAAGTACCTAACTCCAATCAACTGTTTATGCTAGGAATACAAAAGTTATTAAGATTACATAATATACATAATTTAATTGTGACATCTGTTTGGTTAAATAATTGTCTAAAAGTAC
>WNHD01005105.1:0-16820 GCA_011057455.1 Ganaspis sp. Gsp50 | reverse complement strand
TAATATACTTTTTAGATGAAAATATGTTGATACAGACTATTTTTGGAAAATCGAAATTCGTCACCATGACAATGCTTCCCTATGAGGAAGCAAAAACAAATAAATAAATAAAAAAACAAATAAATAAATAAGAAACAAATAAATAAATAAGAAACAAATAAAGAAATAATAAATAAGAAACAAATAAAGAAATAATCAATAAGTAAGAATAAATAAATTTTTCTTTCATAAATTTCTTTTATAAACAATTTAAGAAACATTTTCCGTCAAAGAATTTTTTATATATTTTATATTTTTGATATGATTTTCAAAACTTTAATTACTTCCAAAATATTAAGCATTGTTTGCAATCCTCCGGATGTTCGGAAATTTTCTTGAATATTTTCATCTTTACATCTCATGACAATACTTTCGATAACGTCAAGTGTCGTTGTTTGGATATCAACAAGTTGTTCTTTCAATAATTTGTAAATTGGCAATAAACTAAATTTCTAAAATGAAAGCGTATATGAATTATATGAATTCAAATCAATTTTTTGAAGACCTTATATAAATTCATTTTTAATAAATAATAATTAAAAACTAATTTAAATAATAATTTACTTACGGATGACGAAAAAATTGATTCAACACCCAAAGGTTCTCTCATTAAATTTCTCATAATCTCAATAGAATTCTTTTTCACATTTTCATCCGAAGACTGAATCAATTTAAATAAATAATTATATTCAGAACTCTTCTCTAAAACTCGAGCAGCTCCGTAAATACTTTTTGTGAGTTCTGCAAGAATTAATGACGTGAATTCTTGCATTTGTAAATCTGTATTATTTTGCAAGGTTTTTATAAAAGAAAGCAGCTTTTCATCGTCCTGCAAAAAATAATATTTTACACAAGGTATCGTTGCCATTTGAGCCAAAAGTCTAGCAGCAAATCTGTAAACATAAAAAATTCATATTTTTAAAAAATGTATTTTGAATTTGGTAATTTAATAATACTATAATTATTAAATTGATAATTCATAATTTTAAATAATTTTAAATTGATAATTAATAATTTTGAATAATTTTAAATTGATAATTAATAATTTTGAATAATTTTAAATTGATATTATATAAAATGATATTATATATATATATAGATATATAAAATGAAATTATATAAAATATTAAATGCAATTTTTAAAAAGAAACAATTCGAATTGAAAGAAAAGAAGCGCAACAAACATTCGTGTGGAGAGATCTTCATGATTAAAAATAGGAATTATAGTTTCAACGATATCTAGATTGAAAAGATTTTCTCGATTTTCCGAAGATTTTTCTGCAAAAGTTGATAAAGCTGAAACAGCTGCTGAAAGAATTGATTTTTCGTTGCATTTTAAAAGCAAAATTGCTGTTTCTAGTTGAGTGACTTCCAAATTCAGTGGTTCAAAATTTTCAACCGATTGACCGTTTTTTTCTTTGTTCTGACGTTTTTTACCAGTTGAACTACGTTTCTAGATTATAATATATCATTAATTTAAAATGTATTATTTTACTAGATTAGATTTAGATTAGATTTTATTTATATTACTATTTAGTTTTACCAATTACAGTCTAAGAATTGGAAATTTTAATCCTATTATTTTTTCCAAATAATTAAAAATAAAGACTTTATTAATTTCAGACTTCAAATCTTACTTCTGTAAGTTTTTTAACCATTTTGACGTGAAAATAAAAAATTAATCAGCCGCTATAACTCACGAAAATCTAGACTGAACTTAGCTGAAAAACAAAGACACTCTAAATTCCTTTTTTTATATTTTTGAATCGAATAAGAATTATTATTACTAGCAAATTATTAATGTCTCATTTTGCTCTATAAATTTGTTAATTATGTTTTATTATGTTATATATATAATTGTGTTATTGTTAATTATACTAGTTTTTGGTACCAAACGCTCTTTAAGTGATTCTGATGAGAATTCCAACTCAAAGAACAAAAAAATACTTTTTTTCTATTTTCAAAAAAAAAAAAAACAACAAAAGCTAGGAAAGTATACGACGTTACTAGTTTTTTTCTCAATAGACGATTTTTATTATAAAATGCTGTGTACAATATTGTTTTTACATAGAAATCTTTTACAAAATCTATTTATTCACAGTGATATAAAAATTATTTAAAAATTAAATGAAGTATTTAATAATTGTTACTTGTAGTGAACTGTAGATAATCTTAAAAACTTACAGTTAATCTCTTATTAAGAGTGATGTTATTAAAAAAAATTTGAGATCGCTATTGCTAGAAGACGGCATAAAATATTTTGTGAAATTTATATCCTAAATCAGAGTCAACTTTAATACGAGACGATTTTCAATTTACTCTATTTACAATTTTTCAATAACAATTGAATCGATAACAATAAAACTTTTTAAATAAAATAAAATACTTGGATATAAAAAACACTTCCACGAGAAAACATAATTTATATAAATTATATATTAATATTTTGTATAATCCAAATATTTTATATTTATTGCCCAGAATATTTATTTACACTTTTTAAATTCAAATAGTCCTCTTTTAAAATGGCTTATTTTTCTCAAAATCTTACATTACCATGATTTTCATTAATTAATTAATTTTCATTAATTAATTAATTTTCACTCATTGAATGTTCTTAATCTTGAATTATTCTCAAGATAAAATAGTCGTGTCAAAAAATATATTTTTTTAAAAATACTTTTCCAAAAATCATTTAATCGTCTATTGCATAAAAGCGAACTCTTTTACATTTGAGCTTTATGAATTTTATTCTTGTACAGTAAGTGCAAACTTAACTAATTTTTTTGGAATGTTTAATTACAATAACATTGTTTAAAAATCGAAATCAGTCAAATAATAGAAATCTGTTCAATAACCAAAATTAGTAAAATATTCGAAACAAGAAGAATTAGTAAAAAAATATTCAATTAAAATAAGTAAATAACCAAAATTAGTAAAACAATCAAAATTCGTTAACCAAAATTATCCAAACTTCAAAATAAATTAAACGACCAAAATTGTACACAAAGTGGTTTTTTAAAATTTATAATACTTTGTGCTACAAATAAACTTTACCTCTATTCTAGCAATTCAATATTTCTTAAAGAAAAAACATTGTTTAACACTAAAAATATTTGGCGCGATTCACAAGAGACTATGTCCCCAGAGTAGAGACGATTAAAATTTTTGTTTGTGAATCAATAATTTGCGAAAGGTAACAGGGCTCACAAAATTAAGCAGTTCCTATACTTAAAAGTCAATTATACTCATCTCATTTCATTCAACCACGAGTTATCAATATTTACATACACAATAAATTGTAAAAATATATATTCATGTACCCTTTGCATACCGTTGAATATAACACTATCTACTCTATTTTATAATTATTATCATTTCTGTGATTTACTTTTTTTATTCTACGATTTTTATCTTTTTCTAGAATTTTTATCGTATTCTATATTTATCTTATTCAATAATTTTCATCTTTAATGTTCTCTATTTTTGTCTTTCTTACTCTAAAATTTTCATCTCTACTTTATTCTAAAACTTTTAAACATCTCTACTTTTCTGTTATTCTAAAAATTTTAATTACCTACTTTATTTTTAAACTTGTATTATAAATTCTATAAATCTATAGCGTTCACATTTTCGATGGACGGATAGGTTTACTTAAAAATCTATTGAAGAACGGACAAGACGGTGGTATGCATCGATTCATTTTCAAGTAATGAATCTTGCGACTTAATTAATAAAAGATTAAAGCCTATATTGAAGGCATAATGGCTAGTGCAATGGCTATATTGTAATTTATACTTTATAGTCGTTTAATAGTAAAGTACCACATTGGAAGTAAATATTACCATATATAAAGATTAACTTCATAATATTAATAATATTAAAAAATGCTACGCTAAAATAATTTGATCAAGAGCTACCAACTTTCCTCAATTCCTTTGAGTTAAAAATTACAATAAAATTTATATTTTCTTAAGGAATATAAATCAATGTTTTCTTTCTTTCTTTTGGATTTGAAATGGCCTATTGCAAATATAAATCAATGCAATATAATTTTTCATGTTACACATGTAAGAAAATAATAATAGAAAATAATAGAAAATAATAATAATAATAATAATAATAATAATAATAATAATAATAATAATAATAGAAACTACAGTTTCTCCGACTGTATGAAAGTTACAGTAGAATCTATTTTTCAGTAATGTATATAAATACGAAATTGCAGTGAAATTAATTTCTTTATACTGTACGTAAATAAACAATTGTAATTTTTAACTCTTGTGCATAAAAAACATAAAATTTACACTACTTAAAAGTTAAAAATAGCAATAAAATATTTGCCTAAATGTTGTTTAAATAAAAATAAAAAAAGACAACAAATTTGCTAGAAGAATAAAATTTTGTTCCCGTAGAAAGTAAAACTATAAAATGCATAAAAAGTCAAGTTTTAGACAAATACTCTAAAAAGCATTCAAAATACTTTAAGAGTTATTAAAATACTTCAAAAGTACTCAATATGTTTCAAGAGTACTCAAAATGTTTCAAGAGTACTCAAAATGTTTCAAAAATACTGAAAATGTTTCAAAAGTACACTAAATGTTACAAAAGTACTCGAAATGTTTCAAAAGTACTGAAAATACTTTAAGAGATTAAAAGTGCTTTAAAAGTACTGAAAATTTACTAAAAAAAAGAAATTAAAAATACTATGTAAGAAACTAGGTTTCTTTTTAAAATAAATAAGGAATTAAACGGCAGTTTGAGGCACTCCTTGAACAAGTAAGGTTTTACTTTTAGTTTTAGCAGCCAAAGTAGACTGACTGTTGGCCTTTCCGACTTTCGGTTGGCCGTTTGGTGAGCTCGTAACGAAACCCTCTGAACGCATGTCTTTTAAGGACATGTTCGAATTACTTCTCAGCGATGGCGTTGAGCTGAATTTTCGATTTTGAGCCAATCTTTCTTGCAGTTTTGACTCAGTTTGTCGAGGAATTCTAGGCCTTACCGGCGGAGTGTCTCGATATTCATACATATTTTCTTTAGAAGCTCTCGTCATATTCTCGATTCCCTCCGAAGGCTCTTCGTCTCGTACCATCAAGATGTCTCCGCTATAGTAGTTATCGCACTTTCTACAAAACGAAATGAAAATAAGTATTCTTTATTGGAGCCTTCAATTGAAATTTATTGGATTTAATTGCCGGGCATTTATTCTTGTTAACACAAGCTTTAGTACCAACGAAAGTTGTGCAAAACTAAAATAAAACGTGAAAAATTCGTTCCTTTTTGTGCTTCAATTATTATTTGGCAATTCTTTTTTGTAGCAATTGTTTATGCGATTAGTTTTGTGATTACTGTTTAGCAAATTTTATGATCATTTAGCAATTATTTTGTGATAATTAAGTTATTATTTTGTGATAGTTAAGTTATTATTTTGTGATAATTAAGTTATTATTTTGTGGTAATTAAGTTATTATTTTGTGGTAATTAAGTTATTATTTTGTGGTAATTTAGCAATTATTATTTTGTGCTAATTATTCAGCAATGTTTTGTGACAATTATTAGCAATGAATGTTTTGCGATAGTTATTTAGTTAAAAATGAAAAATCAGTGAACATTTTTGGCAAAAAGTGCAGTTGGGAAGTGTAAAATTTACCTGCGTACTCTTTCGCTGCCTTCGTTTTGCTAAGAATAATGAAATTGATGATTATTTAGAGTTAGTAGAAAGCGATGTGTGAAATGGAATTGATTTTGATATAAAGAACCAGAACCACGTGCACTACTATTTCCCATTGGTGAGTAACACCTACTTAAAAGTAGTGACGTTTCGGTTCTGTTTACCTTTTCTTACCTCTTGGAGTTTCTCCACAGCATGCAACATACTACAGATATTACAATTAAGACCAAACAAGCCGTAGACATTGACCAAAAAGCGATTTGCAGTGGCTGCTTAGGTTCCCACCAATACTGAAAGCATAAAAAGTAGACAATCAAATTTCCAAATGAGTATTTCAATATAGTCTGATTATAGCAGGTAATCGAAGATTCATTAAAGTTCTTTAAAATAAAATTTACCTCTGTTATCGGAGGATACGTCGGGACCAAACGTCCAATGACAGTAGGCAAATACATGGACCAAAATGCACTCTCAGTTTGTCGATAATTCAGAAGAATCGAGCTGTTGTATGTCGTATTAATATTTAAATAACATAACCAGCCCTGTTTAGCTTGATCAAAATGTAGACCCAAAATTTGTGAAGGTGTTGGATTTCTAGAATTGAGAATAGAGTTAAAAAAAGAAGCATGTTTAAATATTTAAATACATTGAAAATTAGTTTACCCGTATGTTGCAAAGTTTGCATAAGCCTTCATGAAAAAGTGACTCATGTTACGATCATTGTCTGTCCACATCTCTCTCGTTAATTTTAGATCTTTAGGAAAGAATTCTGTAAAAATTCAAAAAGTTTATGAAAAAAAAGTAGATAAGAAATAGAAGGAGATTGAAACGAGACTAAAACAAAGAGATTAGAAAAAAAAACTATAAAAAGTTCCATAAAAAGTATTATAAAAAGTATTATAAAAAGTTTTATAAAAAGTTTTACATAAAAAGTATTATAAAAAGTTTCATAAAAAGTTTTATAAAAAGTATTATAAAAATTATAAAAAGTACTATAAGAAGTGCAATAAAAAAAGAATGAAGAGAAATAAAAATAAATTAGAAAATAAAAACTGTAGAAGTTATTGGATTTGTTTTTTTAGCTTACCAGTATCCATGAAGGGAGCGCCAGTTAATAGGAAATATTCCAAATCATGAGGAACTCGCTGCCAATGTTCTAAATTCAGAGCTTCAATTGTTGTGTTCAATACGTACAAATAAACAGGGACATTTTTCTCTAGCAGCAATTTTGCAATTTTATCGTTGGGTGCGACATAGTGAAAATCAGACAAAAGCTGAAAGAGATTCATGTCAATTGAAAACCACATGAAAATAGAAAATCAAAAAGAAAAAAATTCAAAACTAAAGAAGAAAAAAGAAAGGAAATAAAAGAACAAGCAAACAGTGAAGAAAATTAAAAAAATAAATATAAAGAGAAGTAGATAAATAAATAAAGAAAGAATAATGAAAGAATAATGAAAGAAAAAGGAAAGAAAAAGAAAAGAAAAAATAAAGAAAAACAAATAAAAATATAGAAAAAATAAAGAAATAAAAAATAAAGAAAAATAAAATAAAAATAAACATAATAAAAGAAAAGAAAGTTAAAATAAACAATAAAGTTAAAGAACATAAAATTCTGAACACTTACGTTAATATATTGATCTCTGATGTGTGTAACATTTTTTGGGTCAGGCCAGTACGTGTACATGTACTTAATTGCTTCGAAAACTCCCAATGGATTTAAAGTGTAATTATACTGCAAAACGAGTTCCCACACCTTTTGGTCGAACATTTCTGGCGTTATTATAAACTGATTTCTAGCTAAAGTAATGTTGTTCGCTGCAAATTGATATTTTAATTAACATCATTTGTTAACATTAATTTGCTTCAGTTATTTGCTGATTATTATTTTTATTATTATTATTATTATTATTATTATTATTATTATTAATTAATTAATATATCAATAGAATTATTTTCAGAAAACAATTTAAATCGAAGACGAACTAAGATTCTTAATATTAATACATTCTTTGAAAAAAAATTAAGCATAATTAATAAATATTCAGATTGGCATCTATTTCTTTCTACTTACAAATTATAAACGAGGCTTCTTGCGTGGTAACCCCGGCCATGTAAGCAATATCTTTTTTGAATCTGTGAGCTCTAATACTCTCTTCAGGTGTTTCGAAAAAGAAATGCCAATCTTCGTCTCTCCAGTTATCATACCAAGTGTCTCCAGGCACCGTAAAATTTTTATCTAAAACCGGAGCCCAAGGAAACATCCCAACATCGGGTCTCATTTGTGATTTTCCAAGATCGAGAAAAGAGCGACTATCTTTTAAACACTGAACAAGTTTCCAACTGCTTTCTGTGCTACAACCTTGCCGTTGTGCGTAGACTATGGACGTATTTTGAGCTCTGTACTTGTCTACTATCACAGCCCAGTCTGCTAAAGCTGAACCCGATTGAGCAATTACTTTGGAAACCATGTGTTGCGTTCTGCAAAGTTATTACATTGTTATTAAAAGTTATTACATTGTTACTAAAAGTTATTAAAAATTATTAAAAGTTATTATATACAGCATGTATTTAAATCTATAAATTCATTCAATTAATTTATTAAACAAATTTATAACTAACTAAATTAATTAACATTTATTTCGATTTCTTCAGAAATCTTTTACTCCTTTGTGAATGAAACTAATCAAAATGAAACTAATTTAAATTATTATCTAGAAATACATATACTACAAATGTACAAAATCAAAAAGATAATTTAATTTAATTTATGAATTAAATTGACTACAAATTCAATTTAAAGAACTGAATAAAACCAACCGAGGTGCCACCATAAGAATTCCAGCACTTGCTGCGCCAGCTCCAGGTCCAAAAAGCGTTATTGCGTTAGGATCTCCATTGAAATTAATGATATTTTCGTACACCCATCTCAAAGCCATTGCTTGGTCAAGAATTCCATAATTTCCAGGACTGTTTTCGTCACCAGTACTCAAAAATCCTAAAAAGATGAAAATTTCGAATGATGAAGAAAATAATCAAAATAAAAAACACAATGAAATAACATTCATTATTAAAAGATGATAGTACTATAATAGCATTCGTTATTATATTTTGTAGAAATAAATAAATATAAACACAAAATACATTTTAACACTAGTCAGAAGTGTGAAATAAGGTTTACAAAAAACCGTTACCAAGAGCGCCAAGTCGGTAATTTATGGTGACGACGACCACATCGTAAAAACCAGCTAATATGTGAGCAGGAAACAAATTACTAGCTCCGTGAACAAATTCACCTCCATGAATGTAAAACATTACAGGATACTTTCTTGCCAAACCAGAACCAATCTAAAAATAAATTTTAATTTGCAAGTTATGGAAGATAAAATAATGAACCTCTAAACTGAAAATGAAAAATAACAATCTTCTCATCAGAAAATGAAATAATCTCAAAAGAACAATTCAAATAAATATCTTCAAGGTAGAAAATACGATGTGATTGATGAACTTCATGCGATTGATGATGATTAATTTGATCATGATTGATTTGATGATGATTTCATTGATTCATAAATTTTTAACTAGATGTCAAAATTTAATGTTGTTAACAACCGTAGTGTTAACATTTATTTGATTTGAATTTCAACGGTAATATAAAATACTTTTTTTAAACTGAATTTTCAATTCTTAAATGAGGACAAGGAAAATGTAAAATTAAATAAAGACATACATTAGGACTGAAAACGTTGAGATATAAGCAATCTTCGTCTACACCCCGGATGCCTTTTGTGATTCCTGTATAAATATCGGGTTGTGGACATGCTGGCCCCCAATCAACTGCTTGTAAAAGTTGCCAACCTCTGAAAGATAAAAGTGTTAAATTGACTTTCAAGAAAATTACTTTTTATTAAAAAAGTTAAGAAAAATGAATTCTTTGAATTTAATTTAATCGAAAGATATAATCAAGCAGTAACAAAAACAGGAATAAAGATATTTCAAGATCTTTCAAAATATATCTATACCGTTTTCAAAATATTTCAAACTCTTTCAAAATATATCTACCGTTTTCAAAATATTTCACGCTCTTTCAAAATATATCTACCGTTTTCAAAATATTTCAAAATCTTTCAAAATATCACTGCAATAGTTTAATATATCTTGAGATATTCTGGAGTATTCAGAAATAATGCGAAATAATTTTCAAAACTTTGCAGTATTTAGAAACATCTTTAAATATTCTGGAACATTTTTAAAAATTCTGCTTAATTTAAAACTATTCTGCAGTCTTTTCAAAGAATCTTAAAATAAAATATCTTTGAATCTAGAAGTATTCGAGAGTGTTTTCGAAAATTATGTAATATTTTGAAACATTTTAAAGTATTCTGTAGTATTTTGAAACGTTTTGAAGTATTCTGTAGTATTTTGATACGTTTTGAAATATTCTATAGTATTTTTGCTTCCTCATAGGGAAGCCTTGTAATCGTGTCGATTTTCGATTTTTCAAAAATAGTCTAAATCAACTCATTTTCATCTAAAATGTATATATACAAAGTTTTAAGCTTTCCAGATGTGTGTGTGTGAGTGTCACGCTTTTTGTGGCCTCTCTATCTTGAGAACGCTTTGACCGATTTCAATGAAATTTAGCAGAGTTATTACACTCATAAAATCTAGAAATGATTGAAGGGATTTTTAAAAATACTCTCGGAAATACACGGAAAGAAATCTGATGGAATTGTAGCATCGGACTGGACTTACCGATGGAGTTATTACATGGAACACCGCTACTACTTTTCAGGCCGAATTCGTGAAACACAAACTAACCTTCATATACATACAGAGTCACTCAAACATGAGCACTCGTGTGTGCTCATGTTCGGTTCATCAACGAATTCGGCCTGAAAAGTAGTAGCGGTGTTCCATGTAATAACTCCATCGGTAAGTCCGATGCTACAATTCCATCAGATTTCTTTCCGTGTACTCATTTGAAAATTTTTGAGCACCTTTTTTTCCTAAAAAATACGGTTTTTTTACAAATTTTTTTTTTCAAATAAAAATTTCTACTTAGAAGTAAAAAATTTAGATTTTTTGCATCGAGCCGAAACGATTGACCTATATAAAGTCAATACTTCACCAAGAATTGATGGAGTAAATGACAATTTTCTATCATTTTTGACACTTAAAATTCAATTTTTACAATATAACTCTTAAAATTTTCATTTTTTAATTATAGTTCCTTCTGGAAAAATTTTCTACGTTAAAAAATAAATCGATTGACCTATATAAAGTGTATATTTTATCAAGAATTGGTGGATTAAATGACAATTTTCTATCATTTTTGACATTTCAAATTGAAATATTTTTAATATAACTATTAAAATTGTTATTTTTTAAAGACAGTTCCTTTAGGGAAAATATTTTATTGTAAAAAACAAATTGATTCGTATTAATATAAATATAATATAAAACAACAATTTATAAAAAGATTTCATTGTTTCATTAATTTTGAAATTTAAAACTTTTTCGTTATGAGGAAGCCGAAATGTTCATGAAATGAATATAATTTTCCACTTGTCATACGTTTCGAAGTATTCTGTAGTATATTGAAGCGTTTCGAAGTTTTCTGTAGTATTTTGAAACGTTTTAAAGTATGCTGTATTATTTTCAAATGTTTCGAAGTATTCTGCAGTATTTTTGAACGTTTTTAAGTATTCTCTAGTATTTCGAAACGTACTGAAGTATTCTTTAGTATTTTGATACATTTCGAAGTATTCTGTAGTATTTTGAAATGTTTTGTAATATTCTGTAGTATTTTGAAGCGTTTTGAAGTATTCTGTTGTATTTTCAAATGTATCGAAATATTCTGCAGTATTTTTGAACGTTTTAAAGTATTTCTAGTGTTTCGAAACGTACTGAAATATTCTGCAGTATTTTGAAATTCTCTGAAAAATTCTGCAGTATTTTGAAACGTTTTGAAATATTCTTTAGGATTTTGAAACATTTTGAAAAATTCTTCAGTATTTTAGAATAGTTTTGAGCATACTGAGATAAATTTGATTAAAATGAAAAAAACTACAAACCGATGAGGTCTAGGTGGTTTAAATCTTCCCTCCAGTACAGGAGGCATAGCATACGGTATTCCAAGAAAAACATTAACATCTCGAGTGACTCTTTCAACAGGTTGGCTCCAGGGTCTATGCCTCGATTCCGGATTGTCGTACAAATAAACTTTAAATCCTTGAACCTGTCCATAACTCGTCTGAACAAAAACATCACGATCTAAATTTTTTGAATCAGCCCTCTCTTTTCCCTGAAGATCTGGCCTCCATCCTGATAAAACTCCTGGCAACGGTAATCTTGGAGTCGTGTCCTGAAATTAAATTATATTTTTATAACTTATTTTTCATTAGTTAAAGCAAAGAGTTTCATTAGTTAAAACAAAGATTTTTTAATAGTTAAAACAATGCAAATAAAGTTCCAAACGTCCACATGAACAACATATTTATTCTTCTCTTTTCAAAAATTTAGATTTGTCCTAAAACGTTATGTTTATAGTGTCTTTAATTAGGAAGAAATAATTCTTGCATATAAAAAATATATAAAATTATCTTGCACACAATGATAATTAACATACAATATAAATTTCAAGTGTGAGGTCTACAACGAATAGAGAATTTACAAATGTATATATATATATATATATATGTAACAGAATTTAACGATAATTTTAAAATCTATTAGAAAATATTACAATAAGTTCAATGTTATCCTAGATATTTTTTTTCTAATTCAGAGAACATTTCCAGGTCATAATAACCTAAGCGTAACGATAATTAAGTAATTATCACATTGCATGAAGTCACTGTAGCAGGCTGTTTGAAATACTCATAAGAATAGAATTTCTATTTCGCGGATTTATGATTACAATAGATACTCATTATGTCAGACTGTGGACTTTAATAAATTGTTAGTTTTATTATGTAAAAGCAAAAAGTTTTTGATTTGTGGTATATCAGATAATTCATAGCAGAAAGTATAGCGAAACAGAAATAACAAATATAAATAAAAATCAAATAAAGTACACAAATATCATTTATTTGCAGAAATCATAGTTTTTTTATAAAATGTAAATTCCATGTACGTTTTTAACCTGGTTGAAGTCCACAGTGGCGGATCTACGTGGGGACCAGTCGGACCAGTCGCCCCCCCCTTGAATTTGTGTGAGAGTGAGAGAGATAACAATATATTGCTATCTCTCTCACTCTCATATATCGCCTCCCCCGAAAACTTTGTCTGGATCCGCCCCTGGAAGTCCACAACGTTTTACCAACGATTACAAAAAATTAATAATCATCAAGCGGAATATTATAAACATTATTATATTTTATAATAAAATATTACAATATTTTTTAATAAAATTTGTCAAATAAAATGTGACGCGATCTGAAGAAAGGGACCTTACAAGCATTTGAAATTAGGTTATATTTGCTGATAGTTTTAACTTATAATTAATGATTTTTTTTCATTATTTGCAACGAAAAAAAGTTTTTCTTGAATAGCTTTTTTGTATACTGTCGAGAAAAACTGCTTTTGTCTGCAAATAATTAAAAGAGAAGCATTAATTAAGTTAAAGCTGTTAGCAAACATAACCTAATTTCAAATGCTTGTAAGGTCCCTTTCTTCAGATCGTGTCTCAAATACATTTCAAAAAAGCCTTTGAGATAAAATTGGAAACGAAAAAACAATTAGAAAATTATTTTTAATTTAAATCGTTGATCAAAAACGTTGTGGACTTCAATTTGGTCGTTTTTTAAATATATTACGAAATATTTTTAAAACGATCTTTGATTACAAAAGTAGTAAATATTTATAAATACTAAATAATTAAAGAGTATAAATATGTATATAAAGGTAATAAATATATAAAGGTGATAAATATACAAAGGTAATAAATATACAAATAAGTAATAAATATATAAAGGTAATAAATATAGAAAGGTAATAAATATATAAAGGTAATAAATATATAAAGGTAACAAATATATAAAGGTAATAAATATATAAAGGTAATAAATATACATTACACAAGATAATTTTCTTATTACAAAAAGAATAATAAGTTCAGAAAAAAAGTGCAAAACTAAAACTTCCTTCCACTAAAATCAATTCATTTAAACATTGCTCTGAAATTCTGTTTTCAATAATTTATCAACAAAAACTAATTGTTAAAAATAATACAAATCTCGAAATAAAAATGATTCAAACCAGTCGCACGGAAGAAAGTTTTACACTCTCTGTGAACAGGTATAGCATCAATTATGCAAGCCCTTCGGAAATGTAGGGCAAACAAACGAAGCAATCAACAAAGAAGAACCTGTCAAGTTGTTGACGCTCAGTTGTTTTCTTCGCTAAATTTAAATTAAAAAACTCTATTGTTCTAAGTACTGAACAATAAAAACTTACCCCAAAATTATTTCTGTTTTCCGGATTGCGAGGGGGTCCGCGGTAGTATGGATTTTGATAATCTGACACTTCATATCTCCTGCCTTTGTAAATATAGGTTTGATAATCAGGGATTTCTTTAGGAGGCACGTAAACACCTTCGCGATTGTAGTATCCTCCACTCTGGGTATCGCGGTGACGGCCGTACTGAAAGGGTTGAAAAGGATCTTGTTGTCCAAAAACAATCACTACAAGAAAAATTAAGCACAGAAAGACGAGCCTCGTCAAGGCGTGTTCCTGGCGAGAAGCCATCTTGCCGCGGTCACAACACCGCCAAACGCTCCTCACCGCGGATCATCCACAAGGTGTTTTCACTCACTCGCACTTATTGAAAGTCTAAACCACTTGCTCGCGAAAGGGAAAGGATAAGCATTTATAAAAATCAAACAAGTAAAAGTAATAGAACCAATATCGTAACTATCAGGGCCAATATTAAAAAACGCTTTCGCGATTTTTTGAAGTTTCTGTATACGCACTTGCTTAATGCACTATAATTTCTCCTAATTTTAAATATTCAATACAGATCTTTGAATTATTTATTTTAAATCATTTCAACGAATATCGATTTCGTTCTTAATTATCATAAAAGGTTTTTAACGTGAACGACGATCAAGTAAACTCACGAGGAAGCTCTTCGATTAGACTTTTGATACTGAAAATACTTCCACTTGACAAATTCCACTAAAAGCTCATTAGTCACTTTCATCTTAGCTTTCATTTCTGCGTATATATGCACCTATGAATCACTTTTTTAAACGATTAATCAAAGAAATCACAAAGTAATACTGATGGTTTTTGTTGACAGGCGATGCAAGACGACGCGATATTTAGGTTATGTTTGCAGGGTTGTTTTGAATTTTGACTGTTCAAGGAAGGGTAGGTTTAAAATTTTCAAACAATGTCACAACAGGGCCGTGGCTGATTCAAACTGACCAATAAAAATGTCACTTTTATGCGGATATCAGACGTAGGCTATGATTGGTTGTCCACGCCTTTATTAATGAATGAACAGTACACTATGAATGTATAGTGCGTACGTTTTGTAGTAATAGTAAGTTGTAAACGGTAATTCATAAAAACATTTTAATCCATAATTGGCTAAAAATACCAATTAAGAATCCAGGCTGCAGCGGAAAGTTATAATTAACGATTAAAGATAGCGGAAACTAATTTAATTTAAAACTGATTACGTGCATTATAGTACAATGTAAAAAAACAATTTAATAACATGAAGTAGGTAAAAAATAGAATTTAAAGAAAAAGTGAATATAGAATATAATTTAGTGCATAAAGTATAAATGAAAAAAGTGTAAATTTAGTGTAAAGTAGCAATAAGCATTGTATTTGAAACATTAAGAATAAAATTTAATAAAAGAATGCAAAAATAGGTCCCGAATTAAATCGGAAAAATAATGAAATAAGAAATGAAAGAAAGATAATAAAATTACAAAAAATTGTATTGGAAACTTTTTAAAGAGATTCCTAGAAAAAAATAGAATGAAGAATTTCTATGTAAAGAAAAATAAATAAAGAAGAAAATAAATAAATAGAAAAAGCAATTTTGCAAAAGAAAATATTACCACTTCTACAGTAATCTGATTTACCGGCAAGGACTCGAGTAGGCAACCGTTTTTACACCGCTGTATGAAAAATAGTTAAATATTAGTTTATCGTTTTTAATGAAATCTATTAATTTAAAGTAACTACTTTAAAAAGGTAATTATTAAAAATAGATAATCACCATTCCAAAAATTAAAGTACACCAAATTTTTGAGTATTTAAAAATAAAAATGACGAAAAAGGAAACTTTCGAATAAATTATTTTAAAAATACATAAGCAAATTCGAGAAAGTGAAAAATTCAAATTGGAGATCTTTTATAATAGATATTGTATTCAATCAAAAGGGACAATACGTTTTTATTTTGCATTTAAAGTTCTATGGACAAGAAATATTTTCCAGATGTTGGTTCATGCATAATCAACAAAAGCATCAAAAGAAGGTTTCATTATGCTGGAGTCTTTATCTTAACAGCTTAACATGCTCGTCTACGTATACATAACATCCTCTTAAAATCGTCACGCTTCAAACATCAGGGTCCTGGGGTCACTTTCTTAGAATCAGAGCCCGCAGTTGCTTGAAAAAAACAAAAAAAAAATTAAAAAATGAATTTCATTGCCATTTTTTATTGTTATCAATTATCATAATGAAAAAATTGCATACTCTAAATCTAAATTAGTAATTTTCTACCAATTTAAAAGTGAAAAGTTGTTTGCCGATTGAAATTAGTAAATTGTTTTACTAATTTTTAATAAAAAAAACGTTTAATGTTTTGTAATCAACATATGAATTTAATTAGTTAATAATTACTAATTGAAGTATGTGAACTTTGACTAAATTTTTAATAAAATTTAAAGAGGATTTAAAGTATTTTTACGTACCGAGGAGTAACACTATATACAAAAACTGATGTCTTCAAAGTGTCTTACCGTAAGACACTTTCAAGACACTACACGGAAAGAAAATTCCAACAATTTTTCTGAGTAAAATCGGGGAAAAATTACCGTGCTCTCTAGTAATGTGATCATAATAACTTAGCACTGGAAAAT